>PVKE010013039.1:18636-37371 GCA_004027555.1 Craseonycteris thonglongyai
GAAAGGGGCATCCAGGGCTCCCTACTCCACCATCTTACTGATATCATTTCATTACATGCAGTAGTATCTCTCTTTTTTAAATGTCATATTCTAATAAAGGGTCACATTCTATTCTATCATGTATTTTTTTGTTTTTACTGATTTCAGTTTGTTTCTTCCTTTTCTTGCTGATACCTGGGCTCTTTCCAGGTTTGGGGATATTATGAATAACATTTCAAAGAAAGGTTTTGTATAAAACTTTTTCTGACAGTGTGATTCCACATCTTTTATATAAATATTTAAAAATGGACTTGCTGTGTCATATAATTTTGTATGTTTGATATTAATTTTTTAATATCACCAAAATATTTAGGTTTTCTATTTCCAATAGCAAAGTATGAGAATTATTCTTACTTCATATTACTGACAACATTTGGCATTATTAGTCCTTTTTTTTTTTTAATTGTTATACAAGGGCTGTCTGGAAAAAATCCAGCCATTCTCAATATAAGGACATTGGTTACATAGCTGAATACTTCTCAGACAGCCCTTGTATAGTAGCATGCAGTAACCTTTTAGTTTCAGATGTGATTCAATATTTATATGTATTAAAAAATTATTCCCATGATCAATGTATTTACGATCTGCCTGTTATTTTCTTATTTTAAGGTCATCTCTTAATCATAAAATTATTTCCAATTTGACTAGATATTTAGTGGTAGAAAAACATTATTAAAAGAAGGACTCTTACAAATATCCAAATATCTACTTCAAATTCTGGTGAAATGTTATTTTTTTATATATCTTTCCAAGTATATTTATTCTTTTCTTTTTCTGAGAAAAATACTGTATCATTCAATGTTTAGAACTATTTCTGTTTATTTAGTACCTTTTCTCTGCAGGTTTAACTAAAAATAAGACCCACTAATAATTAGATGCAATGAGATGTACTCTATTTTATTTTTCTTTTCAGTTGTTATTTAGAGTTTTATTGTTTCACCCAGCAAAATTCTGTCTGGATGCTTCCTTGGTAATAAATCAGATCTTTTTCAGATATAGTATTGCCCTGATGAGGCTTTGAGAGTACTCGTAGTTATATTACTTACTGAATTGCACTCCAGTGTCCTGTCAGAACAAAACACTGGGAAGTTCACCATAATTTACCATAAAGAAATAACTCCAGCAATAAACCCTATTTAGTGTTAGGAAAGAAGAGAAAAATAGGACAAACAAAACAAACATCATCACAGCACAGCACATTAGATGACATTTTTACAGCAATGTATAAAAATGACTTTCTAGAATCCTGATAGGTACTTACAGCCAAAATTTCTTCTATGAGCATAAAAATCATCTTGCTGTCAGAAAAATCAGTTGTAGGTCTCAGGAAAGTCGCCTTTTGAGGAATATAGAGATGCCCCTCCATTTATGCAGGGGTTACGTCCCCATAAACCCATTGTAAGTTAAAGATATCATAAGCTGAAAATGTATTTAATACACCTATACTGCTGAACATCATAGCTTAGCTTAGCTTACCTTATATGTGCTTAAAACACATTACCCTACACTTGGGCAAAATCATCTCTCTGCCACTGCTCAGCATTGCAAGGCAGTATCATCGCATATATTATTAGCACAGAATCAGTAAGAAAAATAAATATCCAATACAGAATTTGTCAGTGAAATTATATATATATATATATATATATGTGTGTGTGTGTGTATATATATATATATACATATATATATATATACACACATATATATATATATGAAATTAAATATATTTAAATGCATCACCAAGCTAGAGAGACCTTGAGGAAATTGTAGAGGACTAAATTAAATGAAAATAGAAACTAGGAAGCAAAGTAAGTGTGTCAAATGTCAGCTTTCATTTGAAAACTGTTGCCAAATTGTAAGATACATTGAAGTTTCCCCTCTCCTTTGGACTGCATGAGCTAGAAAGAAATGCAAGATTCTAATTTGTCATGAGGAGTCTAGTATGATATGCAGGATAAATTTGGTACCCCAAAGAACTACCGGTATATTGTTACTGACAAAATGAATAAAAGATAAACTCATTATGACTAGAATATGACTTGGAGTCGATATTGATTGGGGATGAGATGGCCCAGAAACTGGTAATTTTGGATTAGGAAGGAGGGAGGAACACTGGACAGAGTAAACACGAGGAGCAAGTTGAACACCTATTGCTCTTTTATCCTCTATTGTATTCAAGACATGAAAGGAAAAGAGCTGTTAGTTTTAGGACATCAGGAGAAATGGTAGTATCAGAATACAGTCCGGTTTCAATTCAAGCAAGAAGATATAAGAAACATTTGGAGAAGAGATTTAAGATACAAGGCACTAAGCTCATTATTGATCATGAGTTCCAGAGAACACAGCAAAGAATTCGAGAGATTAGGGAGCTGTGGGAGATTTGATCAGAGGACATAGGCATGAACTTCTGGGTGATGTGGAATGGTGTCAGGGGAGTCTTGAGCTTCTTTTAAGACTTAATTTGCATAAACATGAAAGGCAGGTTGGAATTAGTCTGGGTAATCTTTTGGGTAGACTAATTATAAGTTACTTCTTGGGACTTGTAAGGCTTTGAAATAGTGTTATGACTGGGCTTTGGCACATGCTGTCTTATCTACAAAGAAGGTTCTTACCACATCCTTCAAATTTATTATCCCAGAAAGTCCATGCCTCATTGCTCTATCAACAGTAGGTTTTTCATCATTAGTCTCCCACAGAGAAAATTATTTCTTCAGGATGAGTATCAGAGCTTGGTAGCTTGTTTACCTGTTTTTGTCTTTCCCACTTGAATATAACCTCCAGAATGTCAGAAAAACTATATCTCTTTGGCTCATTAATGTACTACCAGCACTTTGCATGGTCCATACATGACAATGCTAGATACTCAAAAGTACTTGTTAGATAAATTAATAAGTTAAAAAGATGAAAAACTGCCAGCAAGTTTTTGGCTTTGTGGTTGAGTAAGTAAGCCAAGATGAACACTACAGAAGGACAAATGTGGTTGATAAAAAAAGACAAGAGTTATACAGGGGTCTAATTAAGATTTTAGAGCCTAGCATCTAGATTTGGAATAAGGATCTTAAACTATGAAACAAATCTAAATTTCTATATAAACTCAAATCTAAAAACTAAATTCACATATTGGGATCATCTGCCTATTTGACATAGTTAAGCTATGGGAAATAATAGGTGAAGAAATAATAGGGCATAATAGTAAAGAAACAAAAAACTAAGAGATACAAAATGTGAAAATAAATTTCTGAGGATGTGAAATGTAATCAGAGAGACAGAAGCAGAACTGCAGCCAAAGGATTAAACTGTTTCAAGAAGAAAGAAATTAATGGAATGTAGTCAGATGCAAGCAGAGAAGATGTGAAAAATGGTCATTGAATTTTACAGTTTAACAGTTGTTAGTGACTTCAGAGAATGAGTACTTTAACGTCATTGTGGGAGTAGAATCATGATTTTAGAGAGTCATGCAATAAAAAGAAGGTCAGAAAATAAAAAGGGTAAATAAAACCACTCTTTCATGATGATTGATTGTGTACTGAATAAGAAAATCAAGTCAGCAAGTAGAAGGGTACTCAAGGATAAGAATGTGTGTTCTTTTCTTTGTTTTTGGACCCCATAAATTTATACATGTTTATCAGCTAAAGAAAGAGCACTGGCAAAGAAAACCTTGAAAATATAAAGGAAATAAAAAATAACTGAAGAATTAACCATCTAAGACCTTGACAAAAGAGTTGAATGACTATTCATAAACATAAACAAACATGTAGGGGCATTAGAAACTAGGCGAAAAGACATGTTTGTGGGGACTTTTATTGGTACACAGAATGTTAAAAGAATAATAAATATCAGAAAGAGAGAGAGACTTAGAATAGGCAAGCAAAGTTATTCCTCAAAAGCACCGATGCCCCATCGAAACAGGAGACATTTACTTAATAGCACAGAATGGCACAAAAATGTAAGCCTATGTATGTTTTCTTTTACTGTTCAATCCTCTAAGGTAAAAGGTATTACTAAAAGATGAAATAATTAATATTGGATTAAAAGTCTGTAAGGCAGATGTAGAAGAGTGATTTAAGGAAGAATATATAAAGGAGACTACTTTTATAAAGACCAAAAAAAGGGGGCTAGTAGTGTAATTTGATAAAGTTTGCCAAAAATGAAGAGTTAAAGGAAAAACATAAAACAACCAAATTTGAGAGGAAGAATAAAGGCCTGATTTGGATTTTTTAATATCAAGATGTCTATTATACATCCAAGTCAAATCCATAATTTGATACATAAGTGTGAATTACAAAATAGAATTGGGGCTGAAGCATGAAGTTGGATTCATTGGCATTAAATAGCATTAAAATAGATCAGAATGATGTGATCATCTAGGGAGTGAGCAGAGATAGAGAAAAAAAGAGAACCAAAGGCTGAACCCAGGGGGCCCTGGAGCACCAAGAGTTTGGAGAGACGAGAACTGTTCAGAGAAGGAGCTGGAGAAGAACTATGGTAGATGAAATATAGGAGAGAGACTTCAAGATTCCTGTAACTTGGTGTATGTATCCTGTATAAACCTCTCCCTTTGAATATGATACTTTTGAATATGATGGTATTTTATCCCCATTATTAGGTTACATCACATGGCAAAGGTAAAGGGATTTTGCAGATATAATTAAGGTCCCTAATCAATAGACTGAAAGTTAATCAAAAGGGAGATAATCCTATGTAAGCCCATACTAACAAGCATGCACTTTCATAGAAAAGCCAGACCATCTGAAGGGAGATATTCAGGGAGAAACTATGAAGGCAGATATTCAGGGAGAGACTTAAAGTGTGAGAGTTTCCTGTTAGCTTTGAAGAATCCCACAACCATGTTTTGAGAGGGTTTGTAAGAAGGCCACATAGCAAGGACCTAAAAACAACCATAGGAGTGAGAGAGGCCCCACGCTGCTAAATCAGAGAAAGAACAGGGAGCTTAATCTTATAGTGAAAAAAAAAATGAATTCTGACAATATGAATGAGCATGAAAGATTTTTCCCTAGTCAGTACTCCCAGTGATTTAGTTTCAGCCTCGTGAGAACCTGAACTAAATTTCTGACCTGCAGAAACAATAAGATAATAATTCGATGTTATTCTACGCCACTAAATTTGGGGTAATTTCTTATGTTGCAATGAAAAAATAATGCAGGGAGTAATCAATGAGTAGAAGAAAACTATGAGCAAGAGTTGTTCTGGAAGCCAAATGACTAAAAAAAGAAGAAGTGACATGTTAAATAAATGCTACTGACAAATGCAATGCATTGAAACCCAAATATTTATTACTGAATTTACTAAAGAGGAAATTCTAGAATTATAGTATAATTCAAGAAAAAGGACAGATGAAGCTTAGAAGTGATATTCATGGGAAATAAAAATGTAAAGGTTTACCAAAGTTAATAAATTACTAAAATTAGGTTTTCTAAACTAGACTAATTAGCATGGCATATTTGGGTGTGCATGCATAAGCATGATTTTGCAGTGTGGGTATTTCTGATCAAACATAAATTTGATACTTTAGGCTGCCTGTTTGTTGTTCAAAGGATTATCTCATTTTCTATTCCTATCTAAAATTATGAATAATTAATAGGAGCAACTTACTCTGCAGCATTTCCAAAATGATATAAAAATAGTGAGGAATCTGCCCAACAAAATATCCACAAATGACATTTTTAACATAGTTAATACGTTGTGTTTTACAAATTCTCAACACCAACACACACATACATACACACACTTTTAAATTATTCTATATGTTTCAACTCTAATTTTTCTAAATAGAAACTATAAAGAATACAGATTTATAGCATAGAAAATAACTTGCAGAAGAATTGAGGAGACATCCAAGATGGCTGATTAGATAAACACTGTGTCTGCTTTGTCTCGTGAACACATTAAAATTACAACTAAATTATAAAATAACCAACATGGAGAACCATCTGAAATCTAGTGGAACAGAAGTTTTATAATTAAGTATAGTTATAAATCTAGCAGAACAGAAGTTTTATAACTAAGAATACAAAGAAGCAGCCAATATCAAGACTGGTAGAAGGGATAGAAACACAAAACCAGCAGGCCGCAAACCTCCATGCAGTGGTTAAGGGTCAGAAAGGATATCTCAGCTATAGAGGTTCCTCCTGGAGAAACGAGGGACTCCAGCCCCACAGCAGGCTCATCAGCCCAGAGTTCTAGTGTTGGCAAGAGGAGCCCCAACAGCACCTGACTCTGAAAAACACTGGGGATTCTGGCTGTTCAGGTGGGATGGAAGGCTGTGGGAAATCCAGACTTCCGTGCAGAGTCCCTACTCAATCATTTGTAGGGACTCACCCTGGGCTCCAGACAGACGTTGACTCAGCAAGCAATGGAGGCATATGCGGGATGCACACTGAGGTGTGTCACTTTGGGGAGAGGGCTGGAGGACAGCCACTGGTTTCCCTGGGTGAGGTTCTCTGGGCTACCGGCTGGTAGTCACCTTCTTTCCTGTGTTGCACCCACCCCAACATGGCCAAATCTGAATCTGATTGGTCCGGTGAGCTTTGCATGCTCCACCCTGCTGGAACACTGGGACCCCATCCTACCCAACTTCCCCAACACCAGAGGAACTTTCTTCAGTGAGCAGCCAACTCCAACCACATTGCAATTTTGTTTGAAAAATATCAGTTTGCCGGCCCCCAGGCGGGTGGTGATTGACATCACTGTGTCCTGAGACTTTAGCCACATAGTTCTAGGAACAGTGCTGGCACCAAACAAGAATCTACAGGAGCACCCAGTGCAGGTGAGCAGAAGAGTATGCCAGAGCCCCACAGGGCACTTATTGTATAGGACTCCCTGCAATACTGGGAGATGTAGCAGATCTACCTAATAGATAGAAGCAAACACAGAGTGCCACCCAAAATGAGAAAACAAACACATCCTAAGTGAAAGAACAGAAGAAAACTCCCAAACCAAGAACTAAATGAGATGGAGGCAAACAACCAATAAGAAACAGAGTTCAAAAAAATGTTTATAAGGATGTTCAAGGAACTTAGTAAAAACTTAAACAAAGGAATATCACACAAAAAGAAGGACATAAAGATACTGTAAAGAAGAACCAGGCAAAAAAAAAGAATTCAACAACTAAAATGAAGAATGCAATAGAAGGAATCACCAGCAGACTAGATAAAGCAGAGCATTGAATCAGTGATTTGGAAGACAAATTAGAAGAAAACAGCCAACCATAACAGCAGAAAGAAAAAAGAATACAAACAATGAGGATAGTTCAAGAGACCTCTATAACATCAGGCAAAACAACCTTAGCATTATAGGGGTACAAAGAAGAGATAAGGCAAAGGCTTGAGAATCTATTTGAAGAAATAACGACTGAAAACTTTCCTAACTTGGTGAAGGAAATAGACATACAAGCCCAGAGAGTACAGATAATCTTATATAAGATGAACTCTTAACAGGCCCACTCCAAGACACACTGTAACTAAAATGGCAAAGGTTGAAGGCAAAGAGAGAATCCTAAAAGCAACAAGAGAAAGGTAACTAGTAACTTGTAAGGGAACACCCGCCTCCCCCTCCCCCGACTGTCAGCTGATATATCAACAGAAACTTTGCAGGCCAGAAGGAATTGACAGAAAGTATTCAAAGTGATGAAAGGCAAGAACCTACAATAACTTTATCCAGCAAGGCTATGACTCAGAATCAAAGGACGGATAAAGAGCTTCCCAGACCAAAAAAAAAAAAAAAAAAAAAAGCTAAAGGAGTTAATCACCACCAAACCAGTATTACAAGGAATGTTGAAGGACTTCTTCAAGATTTAAAAAGAATTATAAATAATAAAATGGCAATAGCTACATATATATCAATAATTACTTTCAATGTAAAGGGTTAAAAGCTCCAGTCTAAAGACATGGAGGGTATTGTGTAGACGGATGTCTCAGAGAAAGACAGATGCAATTTGATTTTGCTTAAAATCTAAAGAAGAAAATAAACAAAATAGAAACATATATAGAGACAGAAAACGTTTGTGTGGTTGCCAGAGGGAGGAGGGTTGAGAATGTGGGTGCAAAAAGGGGAAGGAATTAAGAAGTACAAATTGCTTGTTATGTAGTTATGGGAATGTAGGGTATAGCAAAAGGTATATTTTGTCAATAATGCTGTAATCACTATGTATGTTGCGTTAGATGAGTACTAGATTTGTTGAAATGATAGTTGGGAGGGAGTTGGGGGCAGGGTGAAAAGGTGAAGGGTGTAAGTTACGTAAAAGTCTCATCACTATGTTGTACACCTGAAATTAATATATTATTGTATGTCAAGTGTAATTTAAAAAATAAAATAAAATTTTTATATGCTATATTTAATTAATAGGACACTTAGCATACAGCAAGTTTCACAGAGAGAGAAGAAAAGCATAATGTTAAACTGATTCATTATCAAGCCAAACAATAAACTGCATCAATGTAGTTAAAGAAATGTGTCATTCTGTAGTTACTGAGCTGATGCTAATGTGTTTTTTTCTGAAGCAGGAATGGTTTATTATCAAGATTGGAGAAAAATGCAGAATAAACCTAATAATGCTTTTACTCTTCTTTCATTTATTTCTTTTGAAGATTGATAGAAGTGTAGAGATATTGATTTTTATCCTCTAATAATCATCCCTTAAACTGTGCTTCAGAACATCATTTACAACCCCAGGAAAAGAGATCAAGAACAAGTTTAATGCTCTGTATACCCATTTGTGTAGCGCTAGTAGTAACAATTTCTGATAATGTGCCTACATTTATAGAGCCATCATTTGAATTTTCAGCATTACCAGAATCATATATATTTTTTTAGTACAAGAAGGCGATAGCAATGAGTTTCAGAATGGATATGCTTTGCTATGAATCTATACTGGAAGAGCAAACACAGCATATCCACAGGAGTCTGGTGTTTAATCTAAAAAGAGAACAAAATGGTATGTCAATTCTGAGAACTGGTTCTCACATAAAATTGTGCTCCCTGGAAAAGTGAAGCTTATTTTGGGGTATCTATTCCTGTGAATCAGCAAAGCAGATGCTTTATCTTCTCATCATAAAAGATGTAAACACTATTCTGTGATTTTTTAGGCTATCTAGAAAAGACACCAGTGAATAGGAATTTATGCTAAAGTGATTACTATTCCCATTCTCTTATTCATAAGGTGACTAACAATTCTCCTTTAGGGAGGACAGTCCTCCTTTTGGAAGTTGTGTCCTCCCTTGAAAAGTGTCCTCCTAGATGTTCTCCTTTTCTTTTCTTTTCTTTTCTTTTTTTGGTTCTGCAATTGATTTCTTTTTTTGGTTCTCACCACCCAGAATCAGCTGTCCTCCTTTTCATTGGAAAAATGTTGGTCACCTTATTATTCAGCATCCCACTATTGTAAAGGGAAGTTTGCACTAATAGAACAATAAATGCATTTCAATAGAATTTATATAAAATAACCTCATTTATTTTTTTTAATCATTGTGATCTCACCTTTGGAGGACATAGCACCCTTTTTGTTATGCTGCTGGCTGGTACAGAGAGAAGGTATTGGCATGTGTTAACTCAGTGTCATAGTGAGAGGAAAGACGATCTTTTTTTTCCTGCTTGAATCATGAGATTAGTACAATAAATTTCCACAATATGTAAGATGATATGAGAATAGTATTTGGCTTTTTATATGGTAGATTACATCAATGAAATTGAAAAGATTTAGAAAAAGGCACCTCTTTCAGTCAGCGTTCTACCAGAGAGAGAGAGAGAGAGAGAGAGAGAGAGATAAAGGAATTGGTGTACTACATCTGGGGGCTAGCAAGTTCAAGATCTGTAAGGTGTACTGGACATTCTGGCAGGAGCTAATGCTGCAGTCCACATCTCTGGGAGTTTCTTCTTCCTCTGGGAAACCTCAGTCTTGCTCTTAAGGCCTTTCAACTGATTGGGTGAGGTTCACTCAGATGGTCAAGGACGATGTCCTTTGCTAAATGTCAACTGGTCATAAATGTTAATCAAGTGTTTCACAGCTACGGTGTTTAATTGCATAGCTGGATACAATAGCCTATCCAAGATGACACATAAAACTGACCACCATGGCAGCCATCACTTGAAAGGCAATGTGCTAGCATAGCAAAGTCTAGATTAAGTAAGCTTTCCAGGGCCTTAGAATCTAGTGGAGGGGAAGCTGGGATGGCTCAGTGGGTTAAGCGCTCACTTTGCAGCGCCGGGGACCAAGGATCGAATCCTGGCCCAGGCCCGCGCGGACCCATGTGCTGAACTGGGGAGTTCCCCCAGTTCAGTTCTCTCTCTGTCTCTGCCTCTGTATCTCTCTCTCTCTCTGTCAAAAAATTAATTAATTAAATAAATAAATAAAAAGAATCTAGTGGAGAAAATCATGTTCAGAACAGGACAGAATAAATTGTGTTATAAAAATACAGAGGAGTCTTGTCATTTAAAATCAGATTGAAAAGTGATGGATATTCTAAAGCTATCATATACCTAGTACAAAAATAATGCAAAGAGAAAAAAATTCTCAGTGTAACTATGATATACTAAATTAGTACAAGATATAAGAATTGTCAATCAATCTAAAATGGATAAAAATATTGAGAAAGTGCTGCAAAACTGGGTAGTTGGGGAAAAAAAAATTGAGTTTGATGCTCTTAAAGAAGAGATTCAGGCTGTGATTAAGAACAAAATGCATTTATTTGCGCAAAAGAAATTGTAACCCCAGAGACACAGATTTAGGTGGCAACTCAAACTAGGATTTAGGAGAGCAAAGAAAGGCAGGGTTAATAAAGGCAAAAACCACAGAGTAGGACATTTTCATGGAAATGAAGGATGGCAGGCTCAGTTTTCAGCGATTGGTTAGTTCCAACGTGCAAACAAGGGAGGCAGAAACTACAAGGAAGGAAGTAAAGTCCATATATGTCCATGTAGCAGTTGTTATTCCAGGATTATGGCTGGCCTTCAGCTGAGTTTAAGCACAGGTTTTGCAACTGATAGCAATTCTGAGAACTGAGGCGCAAAGATGTGCACAGGCCCCAATTCCTTAATAGCCTATCTTGACTTAACAATGCTTATTTCATTTTATTTTCTCCATGATCTACTCTATGCCCCCAAATTGACTTGAATTGTCTTAAAAAGTTAAATATGGTAATCCTGATAAAAAGGTTAGATTGGCAAAGCATCTCATACTCATAACAAACCACTGCTACAGAACCAACTCCCTACTGCTACCACAGATGTTTGATAGAAGCAAGAAGGAAATATAAAAATAAATAAAACCTTATATCAGTACTGAAAATTAGCCAGGTTGCTACGCACTCATAAATTTTGAGGAATTGTTGCTACTGAGAACACGTATGGGATCAGAATGAAAGAGGCAACGAGTCTAAAACAGGGAAACAGCAAAGACTCCTGTCCAAGCTCACAGACCAATAAACTCTAATAGAAGATTCCAAGATGCTCTATTTCAGAAAGTTGGAAGCATCCAAAGAAAAGGGATTTACAATAAGCAAAATAAAATTGACCGTGGTGTTATTTAGGCCTTCTTCCTTTCTCATATGGCCACAGCAAAGGATGTCAAAGAATCTCTTATCAATAAAACAAATGAACAAAAAAAGTGAGATTAGACACAGAGAAGATATTAGAAGATACAGAAGAATATTTTATGAAACTCTAAGCTAAAAGATAAGATGATTGAAGCTTCTTACCCAAATGTTTTAACAATAAAACAATAAGCATGAAAAATAATTTAGGTTGGCAAAAAAATATTAATTCCAAGAAATATGCAAGGTGTAGACAGTTTTAGGTACAAATATATTCCCCAGCACTTTGAAACAGAACAACAACATCTCAACTAATTTTTGCATCAAGCACATTCTTAAAACAAAAAACAAATTAACTCATCTAATTTCCCAAACAATAACTCATTTAATGAGAAACTTTTGAGGTAATAGTATAAAAATACTACCTGTTAAAATATACACATAGCACTTTGAATTGTAGTAAGGCTTGGCAAATTACCCTTGACTCTTCATTGCCACCCTTTTTTTTTAATGTAAAAAATTTTGTGGGGGAAGCCGGGATGGCTCAGTGGGTTAAGCACTCACTTTGCAGCCCCAGGGACCGAGGATCGAATCCCAACCCTGGCCCATGTGGAACCATATGCTGAACTGGGAGCTCCCCCAGTTCAGTTCTGTCTCTGTATCTCTCTATCTCTCTCTCTCTCTCTCTCTGTCAAAATAAATAAATAAATAAAAATATTAAAAAAAAAAATTTTGTGGAGATATTACAAACAAATAAAATGCACAAATAAAGTTTAACCCAATGGGTATTTGTGAAGTGAATATATCCATGAAATAAACATCTAAAAACAGTGCATTACCATAATACTAGAAGCTTCAGCAACCCCTTCCAGAACAGGTCTCAATGATAATCACTATCTCAATTTCTAATGAAATCAAGTACTTTTGCTTGTTTTTAGGATTATTCATAAAAAGATAATACAGTATAAATATTCTCTGTTTATGGCTCTTTTTATACAACATTAAGTGTAAGCTTTATCTACATTATTACATATATTATTGTTGTTGTTAAACTCTATTCCACTGTATGGACATGCAGCAATTTATTTATACATTCTACTGAGCATTTAGGCTGTTTTCACTTTGAGACTGTTATGATTAGTGTTGCTATGAAGACACTATAATTGACCTCTACCCTCTTTTTGACCTTATTGTACTTTCATGGCCTACCAACTCCAGGAAGAAAGCCTACTAAATATTTCCTGCACTCAGGAAACCCATGTTGTGTTAAATCATTTTATAACTTCTGTAGACCTACAATAATACCATGCAAAAAAGGGCCACAACTACATTTATCTCAGTCTATCCAGTAAACAATGAAACTGTTTCTCTAAATGTAAGCAAGCAAAGAACATTGTAGTAAACTAGACTTCAGGCAACAGGGAAAGCTTAGCATTGGCTGATGGCAATACAGCATTGATTAGTGTAACAAGTGGGCATTTAACATTAAAGTATAATCCAAGAAACCAAAGTCCTAAGCAAAAATAAGTTTCTGCTTTTTGACATTTTACTAAGCTAACACCACAAAATATTTTTAGACTAATAATTAGATTCATTTCACTTGTTATAAAGACCAGTTTCTGGAGGAAAGATAAGATTCCCATGTCATTCCAGGCACTACAAAAATGTGTGCGTATTTGTATTTATTCAAATCTTCACACCTGAAGTAGAATCTTATAGATTACTACATAATCTTGTTGGTTCAATAGCCCAGTAAAATAGTCTTCTGAATCTTAAATTTGAAATTCGTATTTGTCAGTGAATATCATTTGAAACTTTCCATGTCAAGTTTGTTCACCGAAGTCCAGGTGAGAGTGTTACTGGAGAATGGGGCTCTTCTAGGGGCTGTGTTCAGGGTCTTGACACCCTGAGCAAAGAATTGAGCGAGACACTGAAGTACAGAGATGAAAGAGTTTATCAAAAGTAGAAGTAGTAAAAGTACACTTCCAAGAGATGAAAGTAGGCCTGATTGAGAAATGGCTCAAAAGGCACCAATTATCAAGGTCTGGACAGTTCTGCTCGTTTTCCTAGGAGTTAGTTCCTTCTGGGCATGGGATCTTTTGATTGATAGTATTGATTGACAGGGAGCCATTACATCACCTTTATTCACCTACGTAAATTCCATCCCAGAGTTCAGTCTGCTATAATAATAGTAACAAACTTCTGGGAATATGCATGATATTATAATGATGGTATAATAAGGCTTAGGTGGAAGATGGGTTCTATGGAAGGAGTCCTGAGATCCTCCTACTCTAGCTGTCTGCCTACTTTTCTCTTGAGAGATATGATTCCCCCAAATCTCTGAAGGTCTCTTTTTCTATATTTACTTCCTGCTGAGTGTGGTCAGTGTCTTTGCCTGTTGGGGTGGGGTGTAAGGAAGTTCTCCCC
Source organism: Craseonycteris thonglongyai (assembly GCA_004027555.1). NCBI lineage: Eukaryota > Metazoa > Chordata > Mammalia > Chiroptera > Craseonycteridae > Craseonycteris > Craseonycteris thonglongyai. Next base: position 32,646 of record PVKE010013039.1, read on the forward strand.
CTTACTAGGATAAAAGGAGTGGAAAGGGGTCTCAAGATTCACTTCAAAGATAGAAGTTGATTTCTTCGGTTGGGATGCTCTGGAAGTCTCGCTGGGGTATAATTTAAAAGTATTAGCTCCAGGGGAAGCCGGGATGGCTCAGTGGGTTAAGCGCTCACTCTGCAGCTACGGGGACCAGGGATCGAATCCCGGCCCAGCCTGTGCGGAACCATATGCTAAACTGGGAGCTCCCCCAGTTCAGTTCTCTCTCTGTCTCTGTATCTCTCTCTCTCTGTCAAAAAATAATAAAAAAAAATTTTTTTTAAAGTATTAGCCTCAGAGCAAGATCCATTCGATCTTGCAGCTCTCTCCTTCAGCACAACTGGTTATTCCTGGGGTGTTATCTGCCCAGGAGTTGAGTCTGGAAGGCCCAGAGGGAATACTGGCCACAATCAGCAATACAAACCAGGGTAATTGTTGTCTGGCAAATGCAAATTTCAGGTCCATTCACTAAGGCTGGAGATTTGGCATAAGAATGATCAAAGTTGAGACAGGAGATTCTAAGAACAAATAGAAAATAGTAAAACTGGGGTGCTAATGAACTAGGGAAAGGGAGACCAGAAATTTCTACAATTGGGGGATGGGGGGGTGGGCTCCTTCATTTGACCCATATCGAGAGTCTGTGAGACAATGTTACACATTCCTTTGCAGCATATATGAAATCACAGTAGTATTTCTTTTTCTTTTGAGGACCTGAAATAATGTAAGGGGATATCTTTCTGTAAAATTTCACACATGTTTCTATTGTATCTCACAAATTAACTAAACCTCATAAAGGACCATCAGTTTCAGGGGACCCAGAAAGTGCTAGGTTTTATCTCACTCTTTCATCTTCAGGTTTAGGTAAAGACCTTCATAAACATTTCTAAAAACAAGCGTTAAGATTTGTAGAAAACATAAGAGTAATATTGTAGGGAGAAAATACTGGTATTTTAAATAAAAATCAAGCGAGACATAGATTTTGCAATAGTCATTACGTGAAAAACTCCCAAATAGACTCAGGAAACCCTTACAGAAGAAAAGAAGAAAAGTCATTTTTAACAATTTTCTAAAGTTTTGACTAAAATGGAAGAAACAAATCAAGGTCTAAACTTTTGAACTGTTTGTAGTAAAACTGATTATGAGGTCTTTTACCTGTATGTCCCAGGGACTAAAGATTGCACTCAAATTAAGAGCTTTCTATTTAATAACGTGAAAAAGAAGCCCCTTTATATAAAGTAGAGAACTTAATATGTCTCCAGAGATGCAGATTTTTTTAGATCTCTATAGTTATAATGTCTCTGAGATGGAGAAAGCATTGTTCAAAATTTAGAATCTTCAAATCCTCAGCCTACATATTATCTCCCTAATAGGTGTCAGTGAGTAAATACACAGAGAAGAGTAACTGGCAAAGGAATATTTCTCATCACTAATAATTATTGGGCTCCAAATTCTCATCTCCTCTTTGACCCTTGAGAGAAGGCTAAATTAGATAGGCTACGAACTCTTTTTCCCCTTAGACTATATAAGGAGAGTAAGGGTTGTATTTTTACTAAATGCGAAAGACTTAGAAAATTACCAGCTGATAACAAGAGCACAATAAATGTTAGCTATCATTTGTATTATTCCCTAGGTTCACCTCCTGATCCTGTCCCTATAGCTCTTAATATCTGATGGAAAAGAGACGTAAAAAGACAAACTAATGAAAAGTTTTCTCATTAAGGCCTCATTCAATTATTCCTTTTGTGCCTTACCCTTGACCATGTTTGATTTCTAAAGTAGAAGGAGGCTTATCCCAAAGGAGAGACAGGTTTAGGCTCATTTTACTTATCAGTTGCATGCAGTTCTGAAAGAAAGAAGTAATCTAGGAAGAAATGGAGATACCCCTAAAAAAAAAAAGAGAAACAAATATTAAAAATTCCCCAGGATAATGGCCTAACTGTGTAGCACACGTTATGATAAATATTTCTTTTTTATAAAGATTTATTTTTATTGTTTTTGACAGACAGAGAGAAGGGGGAGGGCCCAAAGCAGTCTCCATAGTTGCACATCGTTGGTTTTCTACTTAGTTTCATTCCACAGGTGAGTGTGGGGCTGCACAGGGCAGGGCCAGGGCCAGGGGCCTGCTGCATGGAGTTCTCCCCAGTGAGAACCAAACTGGGGGCACACCCCAGTTCAGCATGTGGGTCTGCATAGGCCGGGCTAGAATTGAATCCTTGGATCCCAGGACAGTAAGATGAGTGCTCATCCTGCTGAGCAACCCTTGCTTCCCTCTTCTTTTTATTTATTTATTTATTTATTTATTTATTTATTTATTTATTTATTTATTTATTTATTTATTGTTAGATTTGATGAGGTTACATTGCCTCTTTTTTTTTTTAAGATTTATTTTATTGCTTGAGAGAAGGTGAGGGGAAGAGACAGAGACAGAGAGAAAGAGACAAGGGGAGGGCCCAGAGCAGTCTTCACAGTTGTACATTAGTTGCGACATGGTTTTATTCCACACAGGTGGGTCTGGGACCACACAGGGCAGGAACTGAACTGGGGGTCTCCCACAGCTCAGCATATAGGTTTGCATGGGCTGGGGCTGGAATTTGATCCCCTGATTTCACAGTTGCAAGGCAAGTGCTCAAACTGCTGAGCTATCCCGGCTTCCCCTAAACATTTTGTACAGTGATGCCAGAGAGCAAAAGCATCAATAAGGGCAACAATGGTATTGTAATGAAGAGAGATTAGGGCTATATGAACTTATATAAAAACAGTTCTATGAACTGGGCTTACATGTGCTAATTACAAAATGCTTTCCATATTTTGAGGATAAAAGAACATTTTTAGGATCTGCAAGGAAGAATATTTTTTTCTTTCCCAGTATCTCTATCAACCACAGCAAAGGAAGGGGAGCTGAATGTCAATCAAACAAAAAGTTCACATTGTATCTCATCCCTAATTATTTTAGTGAATGGAATCAGCAGTCCCATTTTTTGGTGTCCATTCAACTATTTCTTGGCTCCACAATTTTCATTCCTGATGCTTCTAACATTTTGATACAAACAATTCAGTAACTAAGCTCACATAAAATAGTCACATAACTTCAGAAAAAAAACGGGCATAGTTAGTGTTGGATATGAATAGCAAACAATATGTGGACATAAACAAACCATTAGGGAAAAATCTCCATCAATTCTGACCTTTTCATATTGATATAACTGACACAGAAAACATATGCTATAATGTAAACAATGTAATACACCAGATAAAAGAGCACTGTATAGCACAAGATGCCATAGCCATTGGAGATTCATGAAAAGATAGCACAAGTTCCTGAGGAGTTTAAAAATAGGAGTATTCTGAGTCTCTGAACACTTTGGGGGAATTAAGAGCATCTAGAAAGGCAATTTATTAATTTCTACAGCTTACAACACTAAAATAATAAAGAAATGCACATTGTATATGCTTCTTCCATAAGAGCGGTTAACACAGAGGTCAGGATATTTTCTGTACAGCATATCTTTTGTGTGAAACTGTTGAAATCACACAGAACTGAATGCCAGAGGGAGAACACAAATTTCTACGTTACATGTTTGAAAACAAGCAATGCAGAAGAGAAGTCAGAGGCCAATGTTCTGATGAGAAGCCTACAAGCCCAAGCTTTTAGCCATAATGGCTCATGTCTTTCTTCTCCAAAACGAATAACATGGAAATTAGAAGGGGTTCTAGTTTGGGAGGTGAGGAAGGGACAGATGAGCCTGTGCACCACATTTAAAAGTCTGACTATATAATAAAGTAACTCTTTTCAGAGCTCTATTGGACTGTCTTATTGGCAACCTGACAGCAACTCCATACCACTGACGCATTGTCCAAATACGTATTGTCTTTTGAAGTATATGAGATTACACTAAGAAACCATGAAATCTCATTTATCAAACAATTTACCATCTAAGAATATAACAGGGAACAAATAATTACCACATATCTACAACAACAAAGAAAAAAGCTCAATAAAGAAAAATAAATTGGTAACATCTAAATTTCACATATTAGAAAAAATGATTTGTACTAATAGTAAACCTAATTGAACATATAAAATGAAGTTTCTAAATGCTAATCATATCTATTGATAACATTATGGGCATATTAAAATGGTAGTTAGGGTACTTCTAGCTGACTACAACATAGGTATGAGGTCCTAGCCACCATTGAATGATCAAATCCCTATTGAAATGATCAAAGAAAAATAAAATCAATAAGAAATTGCAGCAACTCTGAATAAAAACGCAAGATGAAAACTCAAGCCACAGTATTTGAGAAAGTGCCACCTGAAGTCTAAAAAATTCAGTAAAGTGTTCGAACACCTCAAATTTAAAGTATGAATGCTGGGGACATGGAATAAATATAGAACAGAGGGAAGCCTCAGTGGGTTAGGCGCTTACATTGCAGCCCCAGGGACCGAGGATTGAATCCCGGCCCCAGCCTTGCTGACCCATATGCTGGGCTGGGGAGTGCCCCCAGTTCGGTTTTCACCAGGGCGGGACCCCAGCCCAGTTCCTGCCCTGTGCAGCCCCAAGCCCTCCTGTGGAATTAAACTATGTGGAAAAATCAATAATGTGCAACTATGGAGACTGTACTGGGCCCTCCCCCTTCTCTCTGTCTCTGTATCTCTCTCTGTCAAAAACAATAAATAAATCTTTAAAAAAAAAAAAAAAAAAAA
>PVKE010013040.1:0-37266 GCA_004027555.1 Craseonycteris thonglongyai
GTAAAATTAGGGGGTCGTCTTATACGCCCGGTCATCTTATACGCCGGAAAATACGGTAGTAAATCCATCCACTCATTCAGTCAACTAGTGAGTTAGGCAGTCAGTCAGTTAGCAGTGATCATTATTGATAAACTGATTTCACAGGTTAATAAAATATGGTTCCCATCTTGAAGAAACTCACAGTATAGTTTCATGAACTCTACCTAATAAAATTATTGAGATCCTTTGAGTTAATTATGAAATGAATGTAAATGATCACAGATGCTGGAGAAATAGTTTGCAGATAATCAATCTATGTGCTTGAGGGCACAGAGTTTGTTCTTCATCAAATTAGTCAGCCTGTATCTTCTCCTGACCATACAGGTATTGTGAGCACATTCTAATTTAGCTTAGTTAGTCAAAATTAACCATATCTACGGATTTCAGGTCCTATGCCAGATATTTTGGGATAACAAAATGAAAGAAGCAAGGTTTCTGCCTTTGAAGAACCTAATAGTAATGGAGATAAGGGTGCTAAGTGATTGTGTACTGGTGTGAGTGGTGTGTGAGCACTGAGGAGGGAGCCGAGAAGTTTCCCAACAGTAGTGATGCATGAACACAGAAGGAGATGGGACATCAGTGTCTAACCATGGGTTAAGGCATCAAAGATCTGAGAGAGCTTGCTGTGTTGGAGGGACTGTGTTATGTGCCATGTGTTATTATTAGAGCATGAGGTCAATGGAAGAGGCCTTGAATGCTGGGATAGGGCATCTGAATATTCTTAAGAAATTGGTGAGTCACAAATTTACTTTCCATCTGAACTGCCAGTATTTCCCGACTCCCCTTCCTTGCATATTTTGCTTAAACAAATAGTAGTATTGTTTGGGCTCCACAGTGGCAGAAAGCAAAAAACAAACCATTAGGACAGCTAGATTAGAAGAAGAAATAGACCCAACCCAAAATATCAGACCCATTCATCTGATGCTACCTGCCGTGTGAGTTATATGAAGCCCCTTTGCTTAGGTATAACTTACCTCCTCTCATACTTATAGAATAAGTGGAATCTCCTTTGTTTGCAAATGAGTAAATGCAGGGTCTGGGAGATATATTGGCTTTTGCCAAGGTACACAGAGAACTTGTGTTGGTGCAGTTCCAGAATCCAGGGCTTCTGATCCTAGTGCAATGTTTCAGCCATGAATCACATGAATTTTCTGTTCTGCTCTAATGCCAGTGGGCACTGGCCTACCCGTCGGGTGTATAACTGAGAGTGTGAAGGGGAAGGATCCCTTAACTATCACACTGCTGTCCACCTCATAGTTCTAGCCAGCATTCAGTCATGCATTAACCACTTACTGTGTGAATTTTTATGCCCAGGAGTGGGTAGGTGATCAGACATGGGATTTGAATTCCAGCTTTGATTTTACATACCTTTGACTTTTCAACAAGTTGCTCAAATTGTAGTTTTTATTTGCTAATCTGTAAACATAGGCACAATCATAATACCCAAAGCACAAGATAATATATCTTTAGCAAAGGGACTATCATATGTTTATCTCTCAGAACCATTATCTAGTAGCTGCAATCATTAATAAAACCTTGGTGCTACCTTCTCCATGCATTAGCCCAGTGAGAGGACTAATATTCAGAAGAAATATTGAAGAACTTCCAATATGACAAGAGGGCAGAAAATCTCAGACACCTATAAACCCCTTCTTATATAATGGAATAAAGTATTTTTGGCTCTTTACCCTCTCATTGTGGTTTCTGGCAACCATGACCAAAATATATGGTTGTTTATGAAAAATATTGACTATGAGGGAAGTAGATTGACTTAGTCCTGGGAACCCCATCCTCTTCTTTTTTCTTTTGTTTCCTCTTTTGCCACTAATGTTTCTTAAAGTTTCTCTAGCCTTTCCCCACACTGTTCTTTTGTTTGTTTGTTTGTTTGTTTTGCCTTGTTTTGTTTTAAATTTTTTATGATTGGGTGTCTTGTGGAATTAGGAGTAGTTGCTTTATTAATGGCAGCACTCATAGACTTGTTACAGACAGACATAGAGCCATGATATGTATGAGTTAGGTCCTCCTGACTGCATACAACCATACATATACACACGCTCTCTACACACATCACACACACACGCATACACTCATACATGACATATACATACCACATGTGTATACATATATGCACTTGCGCACACACACATACAACAATCATAGACAACACATGCCTGTTTCCCTTTAGTTTTTCTTCTTGGATGGAAAAGTTTATGTAAGTAAGACCATAGGTTAAATATGCCCATACTGAAAGATTTGGCAAACGAGTCCAGCCTGAGAGTCAATTTTGATATCAGAGAGCTTCAACAGCCTCATTTTCAGGGGTCAAACCCTGCTGGGCCTGGCCCGGAGCTCTTGGCCAGTTTTGAGGGTGTGGTGTGGAGAGTCTGATGTTTGCTTTCATGACTCTGAGAAGTTTCTTAAACAGATTGGCTGCCTAGAAAAACACCTCAAATGCTTCTCAGTCCTGAACTGTGGTTTCTTCAACCATGACTACAGGAATATTAGTATAGTTTAAAAGCTTCTTCTGTCATGCCATAAAAATTGTGGTTTTCCTCCTTTATCAGATTAGCTAATCTCATTTAACCATGACTGCTGCTTATACACAATCAAACTATAGGCAGAACATTCTGACTTAGCTTTAGTAGAAGTTAAACTGAGGTTCACATACTGAGTGTGGCCCTCATAGAGCTAAGGTCTATATGGTACATACTCTGTGAGGGCAGGTGACTTATCTCATTCTCCAGTAGTCCCCAGTTCCTGGAACAGATTTCATCATTGCTGTGAACAGAGTATGAGTTCTTTCAGGAAGTTTTATTTATTCTTTCATCTCTGAGGTGGTTGCCTGGCACACGGCGAATTTTTCAATAAATAATTGAGCGAGTGAATGCTAACCTCTGGAATTCTATCTTCTCACCCTCATTAGTGTAGATTCAGACTTAAATTCTTGTCAAGATGACCACTCTCTGGGGAGGTGACTCACAAAGTTGGTCTCCATGCCTGCTGTTCAGGTATGAAAAAAGGATGAGGAGGCAAGAGAGACAGTTCCCAGAAAGTAAGTGGATACAACTTAGGGCAGCTTAGGAACAGATAAGACTCTTTCTTCATTTCCAGTTTTCAGCCAGCCTTGCCCTCACCTCCACTCCACTCTCCTTAGGGCTCTCTCACAATGCCTGTAGCTCTAAACACAGGGGGTACAGCTACTGCCATTTTTGTTTGTTTGTTTGTTTGTTTGTTTTTTGTAGGAATATCAGACTAGTCTGTTTCCAATGAAGGTCCATGGATGGGTATTTTTTCCATGGATTCAGCCTTTTGCCATAGCTCCAGTGAATTCCACATATACTATATTTTTCCCCCTCAAATACACACTTTCATATGACCATAAAAGCAATGCAGACTTATTTGAAGAAAATTTAGGCTACAATAAGGTATAAGTAAGGATAAATTACTTGTTCACATTTAGCTTTTTTTTTTTTTTTATATTCCAGTTACTTTTTATGTCATTTTTTTCTTTGGCAGTATTGAGTCATATTGTATGAAAAATAATGTACTTTGACTTTTCACCTAATATAATTAGTATACATACTTTTTCATATCATTAAATGGCATTGTAAAATGCTATTAAAAAATACCAGCTTTTGTATTGTGCAAATGCACCATAATTTATCTAGACACCCCCCTTTTTTGACAATAATTAATCAATAACAGAATGAAGGGTTTCTCTAGGCATAGAGATCAGTGTTAGGTCTTGCTTGGGACAGTCTAAACCAGGCTTCTGATATTACTACATCAAGGTAGAAGGTAGTTGTTCTGTGTTCTCTGGATCTAGTCTTTGTTAACCAACCATTTGATTAAGTTAGATACTTTACTGGGCACGGATGCAAAAAGTTATCTGTAGAAATAAAGATATCCCCATTTTGAAATAATAGATGACACCCAAATTAATGGATGACTATAGGAATAAACAAGTCAAAAACATCAATGCACATTTTAAATCTTTAAGCCTTACTGAAATAGGCACCTATCGTATATTCCAACCTAAATTTGGATGACTAATGGTTTGGTTTGCCAAAATTAAATGAATACTGACTTAGCCTCCCTCCATGCTAAGCACTGTTCAGAAGACTTGGAAGAATATAAAATTGTACAGCCACTTTGGCAAAGAGTATACTAATTTCTTAAATAAAAAAGAAATCCTAAAAATAGAATTACCATATGATCCAACCTTACTACTTGTCGCTTTATACCCAAAAGAAATGAAAGCAGGAACTTGAATAGATATTTCTATACTCATGTTTATGGCAACATTATTCATAGTAGACAAAAGGTAAAAGCAACATAAATGTCCATGGATGGATGAATTGATGAGCCAAATGTGTTATAAATATAGGTGGAATATATTTTTGCCTTAAAAAGGAAAGATATTCTGACATATGCTACAGTAAGAATAAACCTTGAGGATATTATGTTAAGTAAAATAAATGACAAACAAAAAGACAAAAACTCTGATTCCACTTAAATTAGGCACCTAGAGTAGTCAAATTCATAGAAACAGAAAGTACACTATAATAGTAGTTGTCAGAAGTTGGGGAGAGGAAGGTTAGGGAGATTTGTTTAGTGGGAATAGTCATGGTTTTCAAGATAAGAGTTCTGGGGAAGAATTGTGGTAATGATTTCATAGTATTAATGTACTTAATTCCACTGAATTGTACACTTAAAATGAGTAAGATGGTAAATTTTATACTATATTTTATCACAACTATATTTAAAGGGCTCTGGAAAAACAAAATAAGTAGTGTAAGAAATAAATACTTAATAAATACTTAATACTTAATCAGGAGTATGTGAGTATGTAAGTGGATGGGAGATTGGAAGAAAATGGACTGGTTCATAAATTACCCATAGGGAAATAGTGAAAGGGGCATGAAATTTATAAAAGGCACTAAAATAGTTAAGTGAGAGTGCATATATGTGGTCATACATTGTTTAGTAGAAACTGTAGATCAAGGAAAGTTCTATGAAGAAAGTAGGCAGGACTTCAGTAGAAGGCTGTGGGGGAATGGATGTGGTAGACACTGTGGAGAGAAGAGAGGAAACTGGGAGGAAAAGTTATGGAAATTAGAAGTTCACATGCTAAGTTTATAGTGATATATGTCAACATAAAGAAAAAAAGAAAGAAATATAGTAAGTAAACAACCTAGCTTTACACCCCAAGGAACTAGAAAAATAAAAACATGCTAAACTCATAATAAGAAATAGGAAGAAGATAATAAAGATCGAAGCAGAAATAAATCAAACAGAGAATAAAAACAAAAGCAAAATTAAAAAAAAAAACAACTGAGTTTTTTTTAATAAAATAGGTAAAATTTTAGCTAGAATAATAAAAAAAAGAGAAGAATCAAATAAATAAAATCCCAAGTGAAAAAGAATAATTGCCACAGTCAATAGTTTAGTGGTTACCTGAGGGTAACGGGGGAGGTGGGTGGGAGAGATGGGTGTGGGGGAGTAGGGAAGGGGCATCTAATATTCGGTGATGGAAAGAGCTGATTCTGGGTGGTGAGCACATAATACAATGTATAGACAATGTCATGTAGAATTGTACACCGGGAACCAATGTAATTGTTATCAACCAATGTCACCCCAATAAATTCAACAATTAAAAAAAAAAGTATGACTAATGAAATGTCAATAGCTACAAAAAAAGAAGTAAAAATGAAGACATTACAACGTGTGTCTCAGAAATAAAAAAGGATTGTAAGAGACTATTATAAACAATTATATGTGAACATATTGAACAATCTAGAATAAATGGATACAATTCTAGATACATACAGCTGAATTGAGAAGAAGAGAAAACCTAAGCAGATCAATAGCAAATAAGGAGTTTGAATTTATAATAGAAAACCCCCCAACAAGGAAAATCCCGGGGACAGATGACTGAATACTATCATACCTTCAAAAAACAAAACAAAACAAAACAAAACAAAAAAATCCAACCCTTCTCAAACTTTTCCAAAAAATAGAAGTAGAGGGAATATTTTCAAATATATTTTGAGAGGCTTGCATCATCCTGATTCCAAAGCCAGACAAAAATACCATAAGAAAAGGAAACTACAAGCAAGCATTTCTAATAAATATAGATACAAAAAATTCTCAGTAAAATGCTAGCTATTCAAATTCAGCATCACATAAAAAGGAGTATACATCATGATCATGTGCAGTTTATTCTGCGTTACAAGGCTGGTTTAACATATACAAGTAAATCAATGTTATATACCACATTAACAGAATGAATGATAAACACCAGATGATTATCTCAATAGATGCTCAAAAACATTTAACAAACTGTAACATCCATTCATGATAAAAACTTCCAATGTAATAGGTATAAAAGGAAATTCCTCACACAGTAAAAACCTTTTATAAAAAGCTCACAGCTAACATCATAATCAGTAGAGAAAAATTGAGATCGTTTCCTCTAAAATCCAGTGCAACTTAAGAATGTCTCCTCTCACCACTTCTATTCAACATAATACTGGAAGACTAGCAAGAGCAATAACACAAGAAAAATAAATAAAGGTATACTAATCCGAAAGGAAGAAGTAAAGTTATCTTTGCTTGCAGATGACATGATCCTATTTGTAGAAAACCAAAACTCCCCAGTGGGTGGAAAAACTGTTAGAACTAGTAAATGAATTCAGTAAAGTTGCAGGATACAAAATCAACATTCAAAAATCAGTTGTTTTTCTTTACATCAAAAACATTAGATCTAAAAAGGAAATAAACAAACAAACATACAAACAAACAAACACTAAAACAAAAACAATCCCATTTATGATACCATCAAAAATAATAAAATACTTAGGGATATATTTAATGAGGAACTCAAAGATGTGTACATTGAAAACTATAAAACAATGATGAAAGAAAATGAAGACACAAATAAATGGAAATATGCTCTACATTCATAAGTTTGAGGAATTAATATTGTTAAAATGTTCATAGTTCTCAAAGTGATCTTCAATTTTAGTGCCACCTCTGTCAGATTCCCAGTGGCGTATTTCACAGAAATAGAAAAAAACAAATCTAAAACATTTATGGAAACACAAAAACACCATGAATAGCCAAAGAAATCTTGAGAGAGAGGAACAGAGTTAGAAACAGCACACTTCTAGATTTCAAATTATATAAGAAAGCTAGAACAATGAACTAGCATAGCTGGCATAAAAATAGACACATAGACCAATGAAACAGAATTGAGAGCCCACAAATAAACCCATGCATATATACGGTCAACTAATTTTCTACAAGGGAGCCAGGAGAACCCAATGGAGAACAAACAGCCACTTTGTTAAGTGCTGCTGGGAAACTGGATATCTACACGCAAAAAAATGAAAATTAACCTTTATCTTACATAAACCCACCCCCCCAAACATATCAAAATGGGTTTAGGATTTAAACAGAAGACCTGAAACCATAAAATTTCTAGGGGAAAAAAAAGACAAGGGAAAAACTCATTGACATCACTCTCGGCAATAATTTTTTGGATATGACACCAAAAACTCAGGCAACAAAAGCAAAAATAAACAATAGGAGCTCCATCAAACTAAAAAGTTTTTGCATAGTATAAGAAACCATCAAAAAATTGACAAGTGAAGTTAACAGATTAGGATAAAATATTTGCAAACCTATGTAATGTAGAATTGTATACCTGGAAACAATGTAATTGATATCAATAATGTCACCCCAATAAATTTAACCCAAAAAAACTTTGCAAACCATATATATGATAAGGTGTGAAGATCCAAAATATATAAGGAACTCATACAATTCAATAGCAACAAAATAAAAAACGGGATTAAAAAATGGGCAAAGAAGCTGAATAAACATTTTTTCCAAAGAAAGTGTACAAATGGCCAACAGATATACAAAAAAATGCTCAATGTCATAAATCACCAGAGAAATGCAAATCAAAATCACAGTGAGAGGGGAAGCCGGGATGGCTCAGTGGGTTAAGCACTCCCTTTGCAGCCCCAGGGACTGAGGATTGAATCCCGACCCCAGCCTATGTGGACCCATATACTGAACTGGGGAGTGCCCCAAGTTCAGTTCTTGCTGGGGTGAGACCCCGGCCCAGTTCCTGCCCTGTGCAAACCCGTGCCCTCCTGTAGAATGAAACTATGTGGAAAATCCGATGATGTGCAACTATGGAGACTGTTCTGGGCCCTCCCCATTCTCTCTGTCTCTGTCTTTGTATCTCTCTCTCTCTCAAAAACAATAAAAATCTTTAAATAAAGAATTACAGTGAGATTATTACCTCATCACTGTCAGGATGGCTATTATTAAAAAGAAAAAAGGGAGGGAGGGAGGGAGGGAGAGAGGAAGGAAGGAAGGAAGGAAAGAAGGAAGGAAGGAAGGAAGGAAGGATAGTGTTAGTTAGGATGTGGACAAAAGAAAATCCCTGTTCACTGTGGTAGAAATGTAAATTGGTACAGCTACAATGAAAAACAGTATGGAGGTTCCTCAAAAAATTTAAAATAGAACTACTATATGATCTAGCAATCTTCCTTTGGATATATAATCAAAGGAAATGAAATTTGTATCTTACAGTGATACCTGTGATTCAATTTTCATTGTAACATTATTCACAATAGTCAATATATAGAAACAATCTACGTGTCCATCCATGAATGAATGGATATAGAAAATGAAATATTATTCAGCTTTTTTTTTAAAAAAAAGATCCTGCCATTTGCAACAATATGAATGAACTGGGAGAACATTCTAGTAAGTGAAATAAGCCTGATACAAGAAGGAAAAAAAAAATCTGCATGATCTCACTAATATGTGGAATCTAAAAAAGTTGAATACATAGAAACAGAGAACAGAATGGTGATTCCTAGGTGTGGGGAGCTGGGAAAAATGGACAGGTGCTGGTTGGTCAAAAGGTACGAAGTTGCAGTTGTGTAGGATAAGTGAGTCAAGAGATTTGATATACTGCATAATGATTGTAGTAAATAATGCTGTGTTGAATGCTGGAAATAAGCTAAGAGAATAGATTTCAGATGCTCACACACGCACATATGTATGCATGTACAGACACACAAAATTATAATTATGTGAGAAGATGTAATTACCTTGACTGTAGTAAGTATTTCACTTTGTGATTTGGTCAAATTTCAAATCATCATGTGATATACCTGCAATGCATACAATTTTTATTTAAAAATAAAATTCAAAGTAAAAGAAAGAAGAAAGCATGGAAATTAGCTTAGAGCAAGTTTTGGATAAAAGGAAACATAGTAGCATGGAATGAATAAAAAGCCTAGTATCGTCTTTTGAGCTTGGTCAGCATCTGGGCCGGCAAGTTCTGCACTAATGATTTGCTGTAGGACTAGGAAGTGCCTGTCTCTGGAAGAGACAGAACGAGTGTGGAAACATTTAATTCAAAGTGAAAACAGGTCTGTTTTGTTGGAGATTCAGTAGATCTGGAAATGAAATCTCACAAATTGTTTGTCAAATTGGATTTAGGGAAAGAGACTGAATTAGATATTATTCAATTGAAGATATAAGTTAGAGATGAGTTGATATATTCGAGATACATTTTTGTCATTTTTAAACGTTCTTTAAGTGTGTGTGTGTGTGTGTGTGTGTGTGTGTTTGACTTATATAGTACCTCCTGAATGAATAAGACTATGTTAGAAGAGCTAAGAGGGCAAGCAAGGAAAATTTAAAGCAAATTATACTTTCTCAATCAATGGATATTATGGATTAGCTGGGACTACAGACATTGCATGGTTAATATCAGGTAGGGAGGGGTGAGGCTAAACTGAAGATGGGCCTGACTGGCTTCAGGACACCAGGTTAGAAATCTGAGGTCAGGGAGACAGAGATGCCCCATAAAATCCTGCCTCTCAGCCCAGTGTCTTTGGCAGCAGGTCCTTTAGGGTCTGGTGAGAGAACATATTGGGATAGGTTGGGTGACTTAAATATTCAATCTAGGAGATGGAGAGGCAAAACTAAGGTCCTACCTGGCAGGATTTTTCAGACTATACGTTGTTACCAGCATTTGTGTAAGATATGTCTATTCCGTTCCAATCTGTAAAGTAGAACAGTAAAGAGAAGTCTGATTTCATAAAACTTTGCTTTTGGCTTTAAGGGCAGAAGAAAGTTGTAGAAAGAGGATTTTTTTTTTCTGTGAGCCCATGTCCAAAATGTTAAAAGCAGTTCTCTGAAGGTCTACAGGCAGCAAATTAGGAGGGCATTGGATAGGATTAACAGGATAATGAAAGATTTCATTATAGCATGTTCTTTGTTTTACAATAGAGCTACACTTTAACTTATTTCAGTGTGATTAAAAATTTGAATCTTGTCCTAGATATTTAAAAAACTGTATATTTCAAAGAACAAAGTTAAACAAAAATAACAGAACAAGCAGAGGGCTAAATACTAGACGAGGAAGAAAGCAACTGTAATAAGATTGTGAGTTTATGTGTATGCTTAAATGTGCTTGTGTTTATTCATAAAATAGTAGTCAATCTAAAAGATGAATGAGACTGTCCTTTACCTGACACTGAATGCAGTGGTAGGCAAATGTAATGGTCTTATTATTTAGTCTCATGTCTCTGTGGGTCTTGTCGGGTATTTTTTCAGGACTGATAAACTGTCTGGGATCTTCTTAACCGAGAGTCTAGTTCTATTTTCTTCCGAATATAGAAAAACATATACTTTTCAGGATGGAAAATTTACAAGTTTAAAGGAAATTGATATCAGGTAAATAGCTTTAAATGGCTTTGTTAGGCATATAAAGGCCATTGCTCTCAGTAGGAAGATATAAATTACCTAAAATATACAAGCCTACGATTGTTGCTACCAACAATATTTTGGGTTTTGTTAAAAGAACAAAGTAAATAAGGTGAGCTGGGGGAAGCCAGGGTGTCTCAGCTGGTTAAGCACTCGCTTTGCAGCCCTGGGGACCAGGGAACAAATCCCGGCCCCAGCCCGTGTGGACCCATATGCTGAACTGAGGTGTACTTCCCATGCGGGAGGCCCCCAGCCCAGTTCCTGCCCTGTGCAGCCCCTGCCCACCTGTGTGGAATGAAACCATGTTGAAAACTGATAACATACAACTATGAAAACTGCTCTGGGCCCTCCCCCTTCTCTTTGTCTCTCTCTGTCTCTCTTTGTCTCTGTCAAAAACAATAAAATAACTCTTTAAAAAAATAAACAAGTTGAGTTAGTTTAATGAAAAGAATGTTTCTGAGTGAAAATGGTAAATTCTGGAGTTTTGGCAATTAGCAAAATGATGCTGATTGTTTTGAAGTTTTGTCTGCTAAGTAGATTTCATGAACATCTTATCATGTCTACCATTCTCAGTTCTTGTTTTAAAAAATGCTCCATTTGTTTAAGCACATTCACTGCCAGCTGGGTAGAATTCCTTTTACAAAGACCCAACTGAATGGATTGGAGAGGACTCTTTATTTATCTATGATTTCAACTCCACCTGTTTACCATTTTCTTGTTAAAAGGAATTAGTGAGTATTGGGTATGTGGCTATGAAGCAATTGAACAAATCTCCACTGCAACTATAATACAAATCCATCTTCAATCCCAGAGCAAATTGTTCTCATTTGAGGAGGGGAAAAGGTATTTTCTCAGCTAAAAACAAAAATTAACAGATATTTTGCAGAAGGTGAACTCTAGGGTCCCAACCAAATCCTGAACAAATTAGAGTGAAGCAGAAACAGCTGTTGGGTAAAATGCACATCCTCAGAGTAGGTTCTGGGCTGTCAGGCCAGATTGCTTGGAGCTGGCCCGTCCCAGCTTTACCATTTTTCAGCACCTTGGCAAAGAGTGGGAAATGTGGAAAGAGGAGCAAATGTTTAAGAAAATCAACAGGAGTGCCAAGTGCTTTATGCTTTGGGACCTAAGGGGCCCAAGATAGTTTTCTTCTTATTTTCTCCTGGGAAATAGCCTATTCACAATGGAAAGACTAGGTTCTGTGACAGGGATGCATGAAGTGGTGACTGATGCTGAAAACTCAGCAAGCATCTCAAGAGAATTGTCATCTCTTTGCAAGTGCTGCCCCCTAAATGACTCAGTGGAGTAATCCTGTGACCTTCTCCTGTGAGGGTTAAACTTTGCACACCACCAAGTGCAACACCTTTTGCATTTTATCTAATCATAATTTAAACCAAGACATATGGCATGACTAAAAATGATTGAAATACAAGCTTGATCATTTTTAAATTCCATACTTGCTCTTACTCCACCCAGAACTGGTATATTTGAGTCCAAGAAAGATGTTAACTTTTCCTGAACATCTGATGATATTTTAGATAGGCTAAGGAATTATCAAGTGAGTCAGTACTATTCCTCTACTCCAACTTCATGCTTAATTATTTTTCTTGTTAAATTTGTTAGAGTGTGCCTCAGGATCCATAAGAAATACACACCTCCTTCCACCCAAGGTCCAAACCAATTAGAAATAAGAACAAAAAGAGTGTAAGATTTAAACTCAAATCTAACCTTTATAATGGATAAGGCTAATATGGTTCTATATAACTTATTTCTTGGGGCATGTTTACTCTGAAACACTGAACTAGGATGAGAAAGACTTCTGAAAACTTCCTCAGGTGACACACCACAGGCTTTCTGTACCTGGGAGGCTAGGACTGCATGTGGCCAAGAGCAATCAACAACATATGCTCTCAGTGGGATATACGCCCCAACATTATTATAGTGTAATTTATCTTTTTACGTGTAGCTGATTTTCTCTTCATAATGCATACAAAGTGTGAAAACAATGACAAAGATATAAAGTGAAAAGATAAAGCCTTCCTCTCATTTTTCTACCCTTCACCTTCTTCCCACACTCCAGAGGCAACAGTTTTAAATGGTTTCTGATTTTCCTTTCCCTGGTTGCCATCATTATAATTTTAAATGACATATTTCTATTTTTACATCTAAAATTATCTTTAAACAATACCATTGATTCTCTTCCATAAAAGATGAGGAACTTAGTGTCCTTACACTACTTCCCACGTCCTATTCCTTTTACTTTGTAATTTTTATTAAGCATTTTATTGTGGTTACTTCTTTTGTGAGAGAAAGGTTAGTTAGACGTGAGCTCCTATAGTTCAAACTCTATTTCATCACTTATTTGCTTATTAGCTATATAATCTTGAAAAAGATATTTGCTTGTCAAGACTTCAAATTTCTCATTTGTAATTGAGGATGATAATGGTTTCTCCTTCATAAGCAACTGTGAGGTAGAATGCTTAGCACTGTGCCTGATAGTCAGAAAAAAACCCAACTCTGAACACGTTACATGTGGTTCTGTGGCAATAATAGCCTTTTTTCAGGGGTTTCATTCTACAATCTAACAAACAGAATCTATAATGTGATTAATATTTTTATGGTAGGATCAAATAGCATGATTGGACTCAGAAAAAGAGAGAGATTTTATTGTCACTAAAATTTTGTTCTATAAAAATGATTTCTTCTAGCTTTCCTTATTTCTTCCAGTCACACTAATTTAAGGTGACCAGATTTTAACATTGGTAAAGCGGGACACCATCGCCGGGGATGGGGGAAGGGGATTCTTGATTAAAAATTGGGTCTATCTCCCGCCGTTCCCTAGCTTGTCGTGCATTCTTTCCAAAAATCGGGACTTTTTTAAAACGGCGCAGGATGCGGGACAAATTGTTAAAAGTCAGGGCTGTCCCACCAAAAGCGGGACGTCTGGTCACCTTACACTAATTTCTTTATATCTTGTGAATTGAGAAGCAATGTAGTGCTGGTGTTAACTTATTGGTTCTACTGTGTATGTGACGATATGCAAGTTACTTTGACTTACTATGCCTTATTTTTCTTATTGTCAAATAGGGATAAAAAATATCTCAGAGTGTTATTATGAATGGTAAGTGAAATAATATATATGCACAGCTTATAGAAAAGTACTTGGTACCTGCCTAGTTTCTTTTTTCTTTCTTTTTTAAATTTTGCTAGAGTACTTTATTTATTCTTACCAAATATTGGAGGCACCTAAATGTTCTGTGTTTTTATGTACAAAATACATTTTTGTTTTTCTGTCCTTCTCCCATAAGTGAGTGCTCCTAAGATTCTAAATTCAATGTGTGAAATTGGTGTCTTGTTTCCAATAATAATGGAGTATTGCAAACCAATACTCCCACCAAGAACATGCAGAGAAGTTGGAAAAAAAATATCCATGTAGCCACTGGAGAGGTAGTAAGACAGCCAGGACTGCCCAGTTGGGGCAGAACCCAGAAAGAAGTCCATTGAGGTCAACTTCAAATTTTGCTTTTCTTTTCCACTCAAGATATTTGCTGTTTTTGGCCTGTGGCCAAGAGCCTAAAATGTTGAGCAAGAAGTGGCAGCTAATTGAGTAGTATATTTGGCAATTTCATGGGACTGAAGAGATAAAAGTTAGATTCAGTCTATCAAAAATATTGGGCCTCCAGTAAAAAGCCTCATACTTCCAGTTAGGACCCATGAAGGAGTACACACAATGAGTGAAGGCAACCTGGAAATAGATCATCCCTCACAAAAGAATGGAGTTGGGCTTTTTCAATCCCAGCCTGAATTATGGTGATCTGTATCTACTCTAAATGACCGTTGGAGGTTAAAAGTCTCTCCTTATTAGAGGAAGATGAATCATTCAAATTTGCAATTATTTTTACAGTGTTTCATTCACGTTGTTCAACTTTTATTAAACATATCCAAGCATTTCAGGAAATAGGACCAAAGACCAAAACAAAGACAAAATACAGATAATAGAATCAGACCAAGAGGTGACCCATTCTAATATAATATTGCTTGATACTTATTTTAAAATGACTATGATTACTATGTCAAAAAAATGTCAATAATAAGAATTTCACTAGGGGACTAGGGTATATAAAATAATCTAATGGAAATTCTGGAACTGAAAACTACATAAAGAAAAAAAGAACTGAAAATACAGATCTAATATCAGAATAGTCCCAGAGAAAGAGGTTAAGTAAGATAGATTATCAAATATCTATACTCATGCTCACAGAGAACAAAAAGATGTAAAATAGATAAAAATGCATTAAAGACAAAAGAGGCATGGTGAAAAGATCTGACATAGTGTACCACTGAAGTCCTTAAAGACGAGGGAAAGGGATTATATTATAGTAGATGCAAATTTTGAAGATATACTGGTCAAGAATGACCCCAAACTGATGGAAGCCACCCAGTTTCAAAATTCAAGACAAATTATAAACCTTAAATTGGATAAATAATATTTTATAATGCTTAGGTATCACATAATAAAACTACTGGAAGCAAAAGACAAAAAGGAACTCTTAAAAGCAGCCAGAAAAGAAGATATTTTAACTTCAAATGAGCAATAATAAAAGTAACAACTAAATCCTCATCAGAAATGATGAATACTGGAAGATAATGGAGGGACATCTTTAAAGCACATAAAGAACATAACTGAAAATCTAGAATTCTGTATTCAGCGAAATGTACTTCAAAAATGAAGACAAAATAATAACAAAAAGAGAATTTGCTGTCCACAGAGCCATGCTAAAAGAAATAATCAGAACACACGTGATCAGATTCCCTGGGTTCACCTTTTAGCTCAGGGAGGAGTATAGATCAAAAGGGATGGATGAGAATTTATCCTTTGCTGTTTTAAGGCTGTGTATGATATATGAGGATTTGGGGTATAGAACGATCACACTATACTGACTGATAGATTGATTCAAGTTTTCTTTTTCCTTTTTCCCCCTATCCCTTCATTCTTCTTTCTATTGTGTGTAATTTATGCTTTACTTCTAGCTATGCTTTTAGTGGTTACTCGAGTTAGTTTTCTTAGCATGCATAATTAACAAATTCTAAGTATTTTTAACAGATTCTTAAATTTTAATATACAAGGGCTATCCAGAAAGTATCCAGCCATGTAACTGTTCTTGTTATATTGACAGTGGCTGGAATTTTTCTGGACAGCTGGCATATATTCAAATTACTTGAGGATCTTGTTAAAATTTAAATTATGATTTAAGTGGCATGAGGTAGGGCCTGAGATTCTGCATTTTTAACATTCCTTGGTGTTGCCAGTGCTGCTGGTATCTGGACCACACGTACAATACTTCACTTGGCTGACCCCATATTCAAACTGGTACCTTTACTGTTCTTTTAGCTTAGTTTCCCCACAAATTAAACTTACAAATGTTTACACAGTTAATATGTATTCAGATTAACCCATTTGCCATTTTCTTTGCTTATTATTCCTGTCTGTATCTCATTTTACTTCCTTTAGAATATTTTTCAGCAGAGGTATTTTTGTGATAAACTCTACTTTTCATTTTGCCAAAAAAAAAAAAAAGTCTTTCTTTTACTCTCCTTTTTTTTCCTTTTTTTCTTTTCCCTACAGTTTGTTTTTTTATTGTTAAATTTATTAGGGTGACATTGATTAGTAAAAATTACATATGGCCAGGTGTACAACTCCACAATGCCTCAAATATTGTAACGCATGCACCCAGAGTCAGCTTTCTTTCCAAGACTGTATATTTAGCTCCTCCCTTCCTCTCCCATACCCCCACCCCACCTCTCTCCCCCGTTACCCTCAGGTAACCACTAAACTACTGACTATGCCTGTGGGGTTTTGTTTCTTTGCTGCTTTCAGTTTTATATTCCACATATGTTTACTCCTTCTTGAAAATAATTTTATTGGGCAGAGCATTCCAGGATATTGTATTGTCTTCTGATTTCCATACAGTTTAGTATGAAATGAGTCATCCGTCTAACTGATACCCATGTGATCTATTCTTTCTCTCTACTTGCTCTAAGGACTAATTTTCTTGGATGTGTTCATAGTTTAACTATGCTATGCTTTTGTATGAAATTATTTCTAATTTATTCTTTATGGAACATACTGGGCTTTTTGGATCTGAGAACTGGTGTCTTTTAGTAGGTCTGGAAAATCCTCAAAAATAGTGCCATTAAACATTGGCTTATTCTCATACTATCTTCTCCTTCTATAGTATAATTATCCATTTGTTGGCTCCCCTTCCTCAATGCTCTGGCTTTTAATTTCTTTCATATTTATTAACCTCTTTGTTTTTCTGAATTGTAGTTTTATACTATCTTTTTAGCTATATTTGAGGTCACTACTTCTTATCAACTTTAATATTCTAGTTAACCTATCCACTTGATTTTTAATTTTAATTATTATAATTTTATCTCTAATATTTAGTTGTATCAATTAAAAATATTTTTACATTCAAAGAATATCATTTACTTTTTGATCGTATTTTCATGCTTCCCCTTTATTCAAACAAAGAAAGTCTAATGTATATTCTCTGGGAAGTAAAATACCTGGTATGTTTAGGAAACTGATTCTTCTGTATTTAATTGAAGGTGTCTTGTCTCTGTTTTTTTGGGGTTTTTTTTTTTTGCTTTATTCCAGCGAGTTGTTCACTTTCTTTGGAACTTTGTGGGCATCTTTTGAGTCCTGGGTTGAATTAGTATTCCTCCTGAAATGATTTGTGTCTGTTGCTGCCAGCTTCCTGGGGGCACCACTGACCAAGGACCACTTAAAATTGTCTGTTTGGGAGTCTTCAGACCTCACAGGTGGCATAAATTTGGATGGCAAACTTGTGAAGGGTCTGTTGTGGTTATAAAATCTCAGGGGAGATTTTTTTTTTTCCTCCACAAGTGCCAATGTGGAAACTAGAAATATTCCTTGATCTTCTATTTTTGGCAGAGAGTTTACTTCTCATTCAGCCTTCCACAAAAGGGATAGCCCATTGAGAGTTTAGCTTTATGCTAGAATCTCCCACCTGAAAACAGTCCCCCACCCCTCATTCTATTCTACTTCTTCAGCTCTATACAACTTTTATGATGGGATCTCAAGCTCTCTAGAATAAAAGAACTCTTTGTATTCTGAAAGTTGAACAAGTTTGTCTTCATTCTTCTCTTCCTTCAGGTTCCTGTGCAAGCAAAAGTGGGGAGGTGAGGGAGGTTAGTTGTGTGTTGAGAACTTTGTACCTATTCTACTTCCATATAGTACTGCTTTATGCTTCTGGCCCAAGACTGTCACTGGAGCACTACATATACTGTATTTTCCGGCATATAAGACGACCGGGCGTATAAGACAACCCCCTAATTTTACAGTTAAAACATAGGTTTAGGCCTATATTCTCTGTATAAGACTACAGCCTCGGAAGTGGGGGGTCTTATACAGCAAATATAGGCCTAAACCTATGTTTTAACTGTAAAATTAGGGGGTCGTCTTATACGCCCGGTCATCTTATACGCCAGAAAATATGGTAGTGTAATTCATTTCAGTCTGTTCTTACTAGACTGAAACTCCCAGAAAAATAGGGGCAGTATTAGTTTGTTTTACTTCAACCTTCCTGCATAATTCATACCTTTTTCTTTGCATACAGCATAGCAGTTCTCATTGCATGTCCAATGAGATATTCAACTAACAACATTAATACTAACATTATAGCTAATCTTTCTGCTAAAATGTGAAAATAAATCAGTAGAAATCTTGAATTTAGCTAAAAATCAGTGTGTGTTAGCTTGATTATTTCTGTATTTAGTCACCTCCAGTTAATTCCAGAAAAATCAAATTCAGTTTCATGACTACATGTTTTAGAATGTTGTACTTCCCAGAATCAAACCTCCCTCTGACTTCCTATTCTCAACCATCTACATGGACGGTGGATGGAATCAAAACTAGATAACCAAGTGGACGAGATTTAAGATGTGTGTTTTGAGAATGTTCCCAGACCTGTCCCTGTGGTTGGACCCACAAATATTGTTCATACCCAAATCATACTGGGAGAATGGGGGAGCCTTTCCTCAGGGCACGAGATGAATCCCAGTGAAGGGGCTGTGGTCAGCTCCAGTACGGTTCTTCATCATTCCAAGGTCAGACGTGTCAGGCTCTCCATAAGTCATGAGTTAGTCATGCACTTGGGACCTAGGCAGCCCTCCAGCCTCCCGCTCTGAGAAGCCCTCTCTGGCTCAGGCCTCAGTTACGTTTCCCTAGCAGACAATCAGTGGGGCTCCCTCTACCCCTGCAAACTCTTCTCTAGCTTGATTTCAGGCCCCGATGGATGGCCTGAACCCTGTCTTGACCCACCATATTTCCTGATATTCTCCCCCTTCCTCTCTCCTGACAAGTCCCACAACTGCCAAACTTCTCAGGGTGAGCCTCAAAATAAAAATTCTGGAATTAAAGAAACAACATCATGGAGTCATTATAGATCATGTCCATGGCGTTACATACAATTCATGTTATTTCAGAAGGATGGAAGGAAATGGACATTTAGAGGCTATTTCTACAGTGTTTCTTTTTATTGGCTGCCACCTCTAAAAGCTCTGATTTATTCATAGTCATTCAGCTCATCTATTTAGTATCCTCAGGGGTGAGGCTGTTCACTTCTTTGCAGCCTTCCTGGGAGATGAATCTTTTTTTTTTCTCCCCCTTTCTTTCTAATCTTTATGTCTGTTGAATCTGGGAAACATCTTTTTCACTGAGTCCAAACCACTGCACCCCATTCTATTTGCTGCATGCTAGTAAAATGAGAAAAGTATTTCTTCTGGCCAGTGAAGTGTTCAATAGCGCCTTACAAGACGAACCCCAGGACAGAAATCAGTTCCTTTGCAGTTTATTCTCAAGGCCCTTAGTCTCTCTGTGATACCTCAACCCCTGCCTTTTGGTTTAAGCTCCGTGTAATTAAATGGAATTAGCCTGAGTTGGGGAGCCTCTGATCGAGGTTTAGTTTCTTATTCTGCCACTAATTCCACTGTGCGGCCTTGGTCAGATTATTTCTTTCATTAGTTGGTTTTCTTATCTATAAAGTTATGTGGTTGTGAGCATTAGAGAAGAATTATCTAATCTAGACCAGCGCCTTACAAATGGGAAAGATCTAATAAATGCTAACTATTATTATTGTTGTTATTTATTTATTTATTTATTTATTTATTTAATAAGCATTAATCATGTGATTGCAATTGTGGCAATGGTGATAGCTCATGATTATAGTAACTTGGATTTGTCCCAGGGCCCTGGCTACAGCACTCATTGCCCTGAAGGGAGGGTGGGCTTCCGATGTAGTCAAATGCCTTGAAGTTCAGAGCTAAGTGGCCATGAAGCTTCTCTTGTTTAAAACACCCTGACCCCCAACCCTCAGACCCAGTAAGGAATTCCTGTGCAGTTAGGCCCCCTCATGGCTTCTGAGGCTCTTAGGCCAGTGTGTCTGGGAAAGTTTCAGGCTGGAGGCATCAAGGAGTATTAATGTGCAGACGTAGGACCTGTCAAGAATACGAGCTGTGGAGCAACACAAACCACCTGCGTGGCTTGTGATGTTTTTGAAATGGAGTGCCGGAAAGAAGGGGCCCAGGGCCAAGAAGCGAAAGCAGAGCTGTGGATTTGTATGCAGCTCAGACATGGGCCCAAGAGCAGGAGGAGCAGGGACCCTGGAGCCGGCTGCTGCGGCCCTGCCCCCACTGCCGATTTTGGTGTCACTCCTTTGTGATGGAGGGACCGTGTCAAACTGAGGCATGCTGGATTTACTGCTCTACATGCAGAGAAGGGAAGAGAAAAGTCAGGATCTCCCTTCAAACAGAGGACGTGTGCTGCCAAGGAGTGGCACCCCATACCCTATCAGGACACGATAGGAAGTTTCCAGATGGTCACATGAAGCCATCCTGTAGGTTGCCAGGCCTGAGGCTGCATGCCCCTCAGACCCTGGGAACAGTAAACTGGAAAGAAAGCAGTTAGCTTCCCAGTTCGAACATGAGCCTCAGCCTTCTCCCACTACTCCTCTGAATTTGCCAGAAACACAGCAATGGGTTGGGAGCAGACCCACTGCCCACAGGTAGCCACGTGCCTACCCGTGGCTTCACTTCTGTGGGGTACAAAACACACAGCTCAGTGACAAGCTGGTCTGCCCCAGTTTCTTGGCTAACAGACAGCCTTTGCCAAAGTGGGCCTCCTTGCCCTCCTGATTGTTTCTCAGAGCCGTGAGCTCGAACTGGTTTTCCTGTTGCTAATTTATGCCATGAGGGCCTTGGCTGCAACTTCACTGGGAGCTCCAGCCTGCTAGAGAAATAGTTCCTGAGGTACACGGGCAGCGGCTGGCAGAAACCCAGAGGCAGAGACTGTAATCACAAGGCTTCAGAAAAGCCATGTGCTGAATGAAGCCTGATTCGAACAAAAGCGTCTCCCACCCAGTGGGAGAGAAAGAAGCCCAGCAGTGTCAGGAGCCTGGAGATACTGTGGACGTTATTCAGGCCAAGGGGAACAATTTCCAGACCAGCTTTCCAGCCTCCGGTGCTATCAACATGTATTCAGCCAACCCTCCCCCGTTTCCTTCCCATCTCTCCTGCCTCCACAAGACCTGCACAGCCCCCATGATCTGTCCGCAGCGAGGGCAGACCCACCTGACTTCCCACGTTGGCTGATGAAAACCCACCCGGATGGGAGAGAAGAACCAGGGTGAGGACTGTCCACACCACCTGGACGAGAAAACTGCACAACCTGTGTTTGGAGTGACAGGTTGAAGATAGCTCAAATTCTGGAGTAGTTAGTGGTTAGTCTAGAAGTACGTGCATTGGTGGAGAGATGCGTTCAGCATTCCTCTGAAGTGAGACATTAGCAAATGTAGAAGGCTGAGAGAATAGAAAATGCTGTTGTGAAAGGAACTATTTGCTGGCCTAAGTGGAATATTTGCTTTTATTACAAGAAAGCTAGCTAAACCCAGGACTTTTCCCACTGGAATATACAATTTTTTAAAGATTTATTTTATTGTTTGAGAGAGGTGAGACAAAGACAGAGAGAGCGAGAGAGAGACAGAAAGAAAGAGGGGAGGGCCCAGAGCAGTCTCCATAGTTGTACATCATTAGTTGTGACATAGTTTCATTCCACACACGTGGATGTGGGGCTACACAGGGCAGAATTGAACCAGAAGCCTGCCTCATAGAAGGTGAGAATCTTTGCTGCCATCCTTGCAATTACCAGTAGTGCCACAGTTCAGTATGTAAGTTTGCATGGGGTGAGGCTGGAATTCAGTCCCTGGACCTAGCAGTTGCAAGGCAAGCATTCAACCTGTTGAGCTGTCCTGGCATCCCTGGAATAGACAAATTTTAAATGATATTGAGTAGAATAATTTTATTTGTATTTCACAACAATTCTGTAAGGTTAGTAGATAAGATGATGTTATGTCTATTTTTCAGAGAGGAACTGTAATTCCCAAGACCATTTTTTGACTTTACACCTAGTATTCTATCCCTTGGAGCTCTCTTCTGTTTTTATTTACCTGGCTTTTAAGCCCAGGAACTTCCTAAAATAAAACATAATAAACTGCTTGTTTTAGATACAAAATATTGCCTCTGTGTATATGTTTGTGTTTGTGTGTGGGTGTGAGTTTAGGGTTTAAGTACTATAACTTGGCTTTTGGTCAAATTACATATAATCAGGAGGACCTTTGGCCTCCCTTTTGAGTAAACAGGCAATTAATAGGCTTGTAAATATCTAATCTTCTTAAAAGAAAATATAATTCAAAAGAATACCCAAATAACATTTTTTAAAATTATTGTTTCCATTATTTCAGGAAACGTAAATTGAAAGCTAAATTAGTAAGAATGATCTCAGGAATGCTGGGATAACTCAGCAGTTGAGCACTTGCCTCGCAATTGAGAGGTCTGGGGTTAGATTCCCAGCCCTGGCCCATGCAACCCCGTATACTGATCTATGACACACTGGTTACCGCCAGTATGGCTCAGTGGCCAAGGTTCTTATCTCCCATGTGGGAGGCCCCTGGTTCAGTTTCTGCCCTGTGTGTCTCCAAATCCACGTGTGTGGAATGAAACTTTGTCACAACTAATTATGTACAACTATGAAAACTACTCTGGGCCTTTCCCTCTTCTCTCTTTCTCTCTCTCAAAAACAAAAACAAAACCTCAAATTAATGTTATCTGTTACTGTTTAGTCATGTGTTCTGGAATAGTTATTGTATTAAAACATAGGTCCCTGCTTTACACTGTTATTGTTTAGAGTCATGTGTTCTGGAATTACTGTATTAAAACAGGTCCCTGCTTTACGCCAGCTAGCTGTGTAGCTGCAGCAAATATCTATTCAATAGGCATTTATTGAGAACCTGCTGGGTATGTCTCAGGCAGAATGTTAAATCTGCAGCTGTGAAGATTTATTTACCTCTTTTTCTGGCTGTTTTCAGTGGGATTGAGCTCTAATTTACCAGAAGTGTTCCCATGCCATCCACTTGTATCAGTCAGGATAACCTCAGTTAGTATGTGGTAACAAACAACCTGCAACTCTCAATATCTTATCACAAGGACGTTTATTTTGTCTTCACACAAAGTTCACTAGAGGTCCAGATGATTGTTAAAAAGCTGCCCTCCATTTGCTACCTCTGTGATTCAGAACATTTCGATCTTTACCATCTCAGTATGAGACTCCACATTTGGAGGCAGGGAAACAAATCCATTGATAGTTCAGGCTTTCTATTCTAAGCTATGTGTATAAGCAGCACAGCCTAGCCGTCTCTTGGCCACCATCACAAGGCTCCACTTAACTGTGAAGGCATCTAGGAAGGAAAGCCTATCTTCTACTCAGGAATTGGAAGGCAAATTGAGGCCATTGGCCACTACTAATAAGGTCTACCACCCTGCCTCTATGTTGAGACCTGAGCAAGCGACTCCAGGCAATCACAAGTGATAGCATATAGTTAGACCAGAATGGAGAGCACATGGACCTCCAGCAATTTGTAGACTTCTATAGGCTGAATTGGCCCAGGAGGCAGAGCTAAGCGGGGCCTGGGAATGTGAAGAAGTGCTGCAGAGAGAGGGAGGAGAGCTGCTGGTATGAGGGGAGGCGGGGGCACAGGGTGAGTCTCAGAGAAAAGAACAACACAGCAGGCGAGCGGTTCTTAGGCCCCTCCACGAGAGTGATTCAACGTGGGCTGCATTTTTAATAGCCCTGAATTATTCAAGTAAAATAAATTGAGAAGTGAAACTAAGCCAGGGAATAGCAAAAATCCTACGTGGAGATGCAACTGTGTAAGATTTGAGTGTTCGTGATTTTCCCAGAAAGACCTTGATGGGCCATCTCTGGGTCCTGACACCTTCCTGGAAGGTGTTCCCAGAAGGCCAGAGGGACGCCAAGTGCTGTATCCTTCAAGCTGTTCCGCCAACTCTTAGAGAATCTCAGCCTCCTTTTTTTGTTTTTTTCATTTGTCAGATTTATTGGAGGATAAATTATATCCAATAAAACTAACCTTTTTTTCTGAGTAGAGTACTATGATTCTTAACAAAATGCATGCCGTCATGTAACCACCAGTACATCTCCTGAACAAATTCTCTCATGTTCCTTTGTAGTCAATGTACTTTCTCTATACGTAGCCTCTGGCTACTACTGCTCTGTTTTACACCTTTATAGTTTTGCCTTTTCCAGAGTATTATATAAATGGAAGCACACAGTATTTGGCTTGTGTGTGTGTGTTTTTGTTTTTTGTTGTTGTTGTTGTTGTTGTTTTATGTGGCTTTTTAAATTTAGCGTCATGCCTTTGTGATTCAACCGTTTGTCATGTATGTCAGTAGTTCATTTCATTTTATTGCTGAATACTATTCCATTCCATGGATGTTCCAGTTTGTTTGTTCATTCACCAGTTGAAGGATATTTGGGTTGTTTCCAGTTTGGGGCAATTATGAATAAAGCTGCAATAAACTTTCCCATCTTGATTTTTACGTGAACATTTATTTTCATTTCTCTTGGGTAAATACCTGGGGGTAGATGGCTAGGTCAAATGGTAAGTGTGTGTTTAACTTTGTAAGAAATTGCCCAACTCATTTCCAGTGTGTTTCAGCTCCCTGTTTAATTCTTGCTGCAGCTTGCTCTCATGAAGCACGAGGAAAGCGTTTTAAAGGTAATAATGATCATAAATTTTATAGTTCATGAAGTACTTTCTACCCATCATTTTATGTGATGCTTATAGCACCCAGAGTAGGAACAATGCCTAATTTGGAGTCACATGACATGAACGAGGGTATTCCAAACTTAGAAAATCCTTCAGCGTTTCAGGGCTGAATTTTGGTATTTGAATCATGGGGATGATACTCATAAAGGACATTATGGGACAATTGTGGTTAAGAGCTGGGATTTAATGTCAGTCTTATGTTTGAATCTTAGTGCTACTACTTACTCTCCGTGTTATCAGCACATTATATAACCTACGTGAGCTTCACATAAAACAGGAATATTAATAATTACTTTATGGTGCTAGCTTAATGAATGGTGAAATATGAAACATTTAAAGTCTCACTGCAGAGTAAGTGCTTCATAGGTAATGGTTGTTATTACTATTGACAGTATTATTAGTATGAAGAGATCATGACTGAAAGTGCTCCATCAATTGCAAAGCATTATATGAAAATGAGCTATTTAGCAAATAATAAAATAAGGACTCAAGGTTTTCAATATTAGTGATACTCTCAGTCATAACACCTCTCACGTGCCTGAACTTTAAGCCCAGAACTCCATCTGCTCACCATGTAGCCTCTTCAAACTTTGTCAAGGGATTGCTCAAACAATTTGTCCTGTGACTAGCGCCTGCAAAGCTATAGCACCATGCCCTTCTTTGTATTTTCTCTGGAAGGTCTCAGACTGCCTTCATTTATACAGTCTGATGACCATGGAGGAAGAAAATTTGTTCTTAAGGCCAGGATACCTCAAGAAGGAAGCTATATAGGGGTCACCTGGCTTAAGGCATTATGAGGGGCCATTATTAGAGCCCTGTGGATATCTGGGCTGTTCTTGATGCCACCAAGACCCGGTGGCATTGTGACCCTGGGCGACCCTTTTGGAGTGTGGTTGAGGTAGATTTTTATGAGGTACACAGATTTTGTCCCCTAGAAGTGGCTGTTAGTGTATGCACACATTTAGTGCTCAGATACCCAGGCGAGCTGTCCAGCTGGTTGGCACACGGTGAATTAAAGTAACTGGGATACGTGTGCACACCATTATTTGGACATACATTTTGTAGGGTTCTGTTTGTTTATTTTAACTTTTCATTTTGAAATAACTTCAACCTAACAGAAAACCTGCTAAAATACTACTAAAAACGTCTGTAGATCATTTATTAAGATACTCCCATTTTTAACATTTTATTATATTTGTTTCATCATAAGCTCTTTATATGTGTGTGCACATGTACATATTTTTAAATTTATTAACCATTTGAGAGTTGTTTACATACATCATGTTCTATTACATGTTAAGACTTTTTGATGTATCTTCTAAGAAAAATGATATTCTCTCATATAACCACTGCAGAGTTATCAAATTTAGAAAATGTGCCATTGATACAGTATTTTTATTGAAACTGTGTTGCATATTCCAGTTTTGTCAATAGTCCTAATCATGCCCTTACTGGCATTTTTCCTTTATTTACATGATTAAGTACAAGATCACATATTATGTTCAGTTGTCATGTCTTGTTAGTTTCCTTTAGTCTGTTAATAGTTCCTTGGCCTTGCTAAGCCATGCATGTGATTGATATTTTTGGAAACCACAGAATAATTATTTTATAGAACATTCTTCAGTCAGGATTTGTCTACTGTCCCTGGTGGGAATACCACAGGAGTGAGATGTGGCCTTCTCAGGATATCACATCTGGAAGCTTGCAAAGTTTATCTGTTCTCATTGTTGATGCCACTTTTAATCACTGGTCAAAAGGTTGCTCAATTTCTCTCCTTATAGTTATGATGTTCCCCTTATAATTAATAAGCTTTCTCTCCTAGAGTTAGCATCTATCAATGATTCTTACCTAAACCAATATTTATAATACTATGATGATTTTACCACTTCATTTCCATCCATCAATTGGTATTCTAAGAAAAAGCCCTACTTTCTTTATCTCTTATCTATCTATCTATCTATCTATCTATCTAGCTATCTATCATTTATTGATCTATCTGTAAATCTTCTATATCTATCAATTTCAGTATATAAATATGTTCATGAATTCATATTTTAATCAATGGGTTATAATTCAGTTGAAAATCCTTGCACCTGACTTCTGTGTCTTTTTTAATTCTCCATTCTTTTTTTAAAGTATGTTTTAAAGATTTTATTTTTTTTGTTGTTTGAGAGAATGTGAGAGAGAGAGAGAGAGAACTGGGGAGGGTCCAGAACAGTCTCCATAGTTGTACAACATTAGTTGTGACAGGGTTTCATTCCACACAGGTATATTTGGAGCTGCATGGGGCAGGAACCCCGCATGGGAAGTGAGAACCTTGGCTGCTGAGCCATAGTGGTGGTTACTGGTTCTGCCACAGTTCAGCATACGGGATTGCACGGGCTGAGACCTGGAATTGAACCCCGGACCTCTCAATTGCGAGGCAACCACCCAACTGCTGAGCTATCCTGGTATCCCTCCCTTCATTCTTTACTTTCTGGTACAGTAAGATATTCTACGTTTATCATGTACTTTTATCACTTCAGCCATAGAATCAAGTCATTTCTTCGAAGATCGTTTTTTCTTGGATCAAGGACCAGTATTGAGAAGCAAGACCTGAGTGTTAGATATGCTCATCGCTCCAGGGTGGCCAGAGCTTCTAAGCACATTTAGCACATAGAACTAGGGTAAAAACTATACACATTTTTACAAATCACTAATTCATATCAAAAGTTCCAAATTCAAATTCAGCTCTAATTGATTTATTCTTGCCTTCCTCATTTTCGTCATCCATAACGAAAGCTTTTGCTCCCAATTCCAACGCATTTACTCAATTCTACAATACATAAAAATTAGTTTTGCATTGCTTGACCCAAAATACTATAAAAGAAACCATACTCAGAAGCATTCGAGGTTTATTTGTAGATACATTTCCTACAAACTGAAGTCATATATTCTTAGCACTGTGTACTACAGTCATAGGCATGAGATCAATTATTTTTTTCTTCAGTGTGATTAGATTTTTTATTTTAGATACAGTGGATTAATTTGTTTCATTTTTGCAGTGAGTTTGAGGTTTTTCTCAATATCTTTTCCAATTTTATTTTTGAATACATGGAATGTTATTACTACACTTTCAAAAGTACATACTTAGAGGAATGGCAGCTCTTTTTTCCTACTCCTACCTTTGTTAGATAAACCATTCAGTTGTTTATGTCAATCCTTCTCGTATTTCTTTATGCCAAAACAATCAGGTTTATATGCCTTCTCTTATTTTCCTTCCTCTCTTAAACAAAAGGCCATGCAGTATGCACTATTTTTAGCTGGTTTTTACAAAGATTCAATATAGAAATCGATTGAATTCTACCCTCTGCCTTGTCTGTGCGGTGAATTAATGACACTTTCATATTGTGGCAAAGTTGAGCAAAGAAGTTGCCTCCAAAGTATCCCAAGGCTCAACCTAGAACTAGTAGGTTGGATAGGTATTTAACTGAGCTGGTTATTGAGGGGACTAAGGTAATAACACTGAAATATAACTGAGTGCATACTGGACTGTTTAATAACCTTTCTGTGGCTCCTGTCACCTTCAGATTGAAGGCCAAACTCCTCAGCTTGGCATGTCAGGCCTTTAGAGTAAATTCCCAATCCCTTCATCTTTTTTTTGTCCATATTGATCTAACGCACCTGCCACCCTGCAGTCTTGATTCTTATCTTTTCACACTCTTTCCAACTTTAAATAATGTGAAATTTCATTCTAGTTGTCCAAGTATTCTCTCACTACCTTCTATCTGTGGTCAACATTTAACCATCCTTCCTTATCTAACTTACTTGCCACCTTCTCTAGCAAGCCCTCATTCAACTACCCTGACAAACTTATTATTTCTATAATACCACTGGGTACACATCTCAAATATAGCATTTATCGACTTGTCTTGTAATAGTCGGTTTACTTTTATATCTCCCCTGTGAGATTTTGAGTTCGCTGAGAATTAGGACCTTGTTTGTGAATGATACCTACTGAAACTATTTTCAAATGATTCACTAAGTGGTAAGATCATTATATTCTCTGTACATTATTCTATTTTAAATGTCTGACAAAGGGTCTACATGAGATTATCTCTATAAGATTCTAAGAACTCTTAATCTGATATTGCTAAAAGGCAGTGTGATATTTTTTTACTCCTTGACCAAATTCATCACTGACAGGAAGGGGGCGCCATTTAACAGCTTGTGGAGTTAGCTTTGTAACTTTTATAGAAAGATGATCCCCTGTTTTATGATTCTAGATGAAATCGAAATATATTTTATGTACCTCTCTGAGATGTCCATTTAATTACACTTTGTTATTTTAATTAATAAAGAAGCTCAGTATACTTTAAACTTCATTGTAAATTCATGAATGGCATTCATGATTCTTGTAAACTCTAGGTAGCTTTATGAAAGGTTCAGAATGTTGATAAGGAAAAGTAATAATTGTTGTTAACTCCTTGTGTTATTAAAATTTATTAATACATAATATATATGAATATATAATGAATATATATATGAGTATATATATATGAATATGTATGTCTGTGTGCAATTCTAGTGCAATGTCTGGAATTGATAGAGGGGTTTCTTTAAGTAAAAATTAACACTAAAGTGTATTTTATAATGCCTGTTTCTTGCAGGATAAGCAGCAACAGCAGAAAAGGCATTTCTGTCAGTTTCTTGTGTCACTAACAGTATGTGCTTTGTATTAAAGATGTGCCCACCTTTCAGAGAACTTTGTGCCTGAAACCATTCAGAACCCAGTGTACATGGAGGACCCCTCTGAGACAGCACATAGCTTTGAAGTCCAAACAGTCGGCCAGAGTTGCCTTATTTAAAGGAGGGACAGTCTCGGTAAAGCCTCTCCATGCTGCAGGCTCCACTTTCTAGGTGCCTGTTTTGATGGCAGTTGTGTTAACTGCCTAGGCCCAGCCCCATAAGGCATAAATAGAGCTTGTTATTGTAAGAGGCAACCTCACACTGCTCTCCAGTGCTGTCACACGAATAAGACCAGGGCTCGCTGGGAAGGGGTATAAATCTCTGGCCAAAATGAGAGAAGAGGGAACCATTCCCTTAAACCACAAGTAAAATGCTTACCGAGTTTCCAAATTAATTTTTATCTCCTAAGACCGATTGCTAGTGATGGTGATAAAAACGAGAGTGAATGTAGCCACGAATGTGACCACACCTTTCCAGATACTTCAGGATGACTCCTCAGCTCTGTCTTCGGTGGGCATTTTCCTGGGAGTTGGGTGGGTGGAGGTTCTGGGTCCTGAATGTAACTCAACTTTCTTACAGTCCAAAAGGGGGAGCATTCTTCGCCCTCGGCTTCTCTTGTAGCCCCTCTTCTGCCAGTTACAGAACACAAAGCGGAACAGGAGAGCTGACCCAGGGGGCAGGTTTGAAGCCAGCCGTTTCCCGCTGCAGAAAGTGTGCAAAGTCACACTCGCTCTGCCTTCCACGTCGCACAGAAGGCTCTGGGAAGTCAAAGGAAAATGCGTCATCTTGGAGTGAATGCCTGGTGGGTACCGTGACAGGACTCCGAGTGCTGGCACTGCTTACACACTTTGAAGACATTTTACAAGCCAGGAGATTACAGTGGTCAAGTCCTGTAGAATAGTGACCAGGGCAGCGTTTCATTGAGGTCTTATCTTCATCTAGATTTCTGGTTTGTTTTCACTTGATTTAGAATTTTATTTCTTACTTAAAAATACTATTTTTTTTCTGTTGCCAGCATACACAATGCAAAATAGCAACAGTGTGTTTTGTGTTTGAGCTTATTTGATTTTTTCCGTCATAATTAAACAAAACTTTTCTGCCATTAGGTTAGACCTTTGCAGTAAAGATCATTGATTATGAATTATGGCCTTTCTCCCACTTTTTAGAATCTGCACATCTTAAAGTAGTTTCCAGCACTTTCAAGGAATTTGGTTCAATTTATTTTAGGATGCTGTAATTTTTTCCTTCCTCTGAAATGGATATTTTTTCTCCCATTTTTTAAAATATTTTTGTAAATCATATTACCCCTAAATGAAAGCTTTTTGAACAAACAAAGAGCCTGTGTAATTGAAATATAAGCAGCCAACTATTATATCTAGGGAAATATTTATAAACACGAGATGCAGATTTCCTTCTGACATCCTTCAATGCTGGTCATCGTAGGGCACAGCAAAGAATTATGACTCGATGAACTGCACGCTGACATATAACTAAATAAGTAAATAACCGGAGTGAAGGCAAACTGCTGTTTAACAGCTTCCCCTGTTACGTATACACTTTCAAACAAGCATGAAATGTGGGTCTCTGGACATCACTTAAAAGAACCACAAACAAACAGAGTGTGTGATCCCACACTCCTATTCCTCCCGGATAGTGAGAAAGCTTGGCTCGGAATGAGGGTGATTTTTGTTACTTGTCCATCCAGGCCTTGTAAACACAAACTGTGTCACTCAGAAAGCTCAGGGTCAGGCCTCTACTGACAGACCCATTGAGCCGGGAGGAATGAGGGAAGTGAGGAGGCAAAGAGTCCGTGACCTGTGGGCCGTCACCTCGCATCTTATTTTGCAAAGAATCACACTTCAGACTCAGATCCTTCTACTCTTAACATCTGGGCTAAGTCAACCTAGAGGACTGGGAGCCAGATTTGCAAATTCCCAAGTGTAGCTCTCTTTTTTCACCTGCAAGATATATGGTAAGCTCTAGCCCTGCAGCCTGGGTTCACGTGGGTGCCAAAATAACAGCACTTTTATGGGGAACACATTCCTTTTGCATTCAACACACAGTAGAGCTAGAAGGCCCCTTAGACATGATCTATTCTAACTTCCACACATGAAGAAACTGAGGCAGAGAACAGAGCTTGGAAAAGACGCCAAGCTTTCTGATTCTTGGACCACTGCTTTATCTTGACATTTCACTTCCTGTGTCTGTTACCTGTGGCTATGGTCAAATCACCCCAAATCTTAGTGGCTTAAAATGACGATGACTTTTTACTTATCACAGTTCTGTGTCTGGTTGAGCAATTCTGCTACACTCACTGGGGCTTTCTCATGCGCATGCCTGCAGCCAGTTGGCTGGAGGCGGGTCTCATCCCTGCAAGCTGACCTGGCTGGGGTGTCTCTGCTGGGTCTGTCACCCCAGCCTTCCTCACCGCATGAGGATCTCAGGGCAGGAGTCCCAAAGGGCAAGTCCCCTCTGGACCCTTGTCAACACTCTGCTTGCTCTCTTTGCTGATGTTTCTCTGGCCAATGCAAATCACAAGGCCAGGGTCAAAACGAAGATGGAAGAGAAATGCACAGAGGTATGGATGTCAAGAGCAAGACCAGCCGGGGGCTGTGGCTGCAGAAATCTAATACACAGCTCACAGCAGCTTGGCTCCCTCAGTGAGCCCTACACCAACAGTTTGCTAAAGTATCCAGAGGCCTGCCTTCAAAGATACATTTCTCTGGTCAAGAACATGTGCAATAAACCCCCATGACTAAGGTGACCAGATTTTAACATTGGTAAAGCGGGACACCATGGACCGGGGGGGAGGGGGTTCTTGATTAAAAATTGGGTCTATCTCCCGCCGTTCCCTAGCTTGTCGTGCATTCTTTCCAAACATCGGGACTTTTTTAAAACGCCGCAGGATGCAGGACAAATTGTTAAAAATCGGGACTGTCCCGCCAAAAGCGGGACGTCTGGTCACCTTACCCATGTATCTAATGTGCTAATGCACAGTGTGCCCCAGTTCGTGTGAGCAGAGGAGAGGAAGAGGAGAAAATGGCATTTTGCCAACGTATTTGGCGGAGATGTCCTTTTCATTGGGAAACGGCTATTAACATCACAGAAAACAGTTTTTTAAACTCTGGCTTAGGGCTCCTCCCACCTCTTTGCCCTTCTCCCTTCAGCTGCATTTTTGGTGTGTTTGAACTCACTCATTACGGTTTCAGGATCAAATGCTGATTGGTTTACAGAGTGTATTTTCACGGTGACAGGGCAGGGGTGGCCCCTCTGAGCGGGTAACCAAAGGCTGAAGTGCCTTGTCACAGGCTGAGGATGATGAGACATAAGATGGCCATTCTGAGTCAGGACACATGCTGCTTCCTCGGGCCATTCTTTAATCCCAAGGGACATCCGGCTGCATTAGAATGCTAGTTCCTGACTATCAGACGCTGCAGAGAACGTGCCAGTGACATGCTGCCTGCCTTCTCTGGGTTTATATTTTAAAAAACACTTCCTCTGAGTTAACAAAGAAGTCGCTTTCTCCAAAATATCCTTTATTTCACAATGAAATTCCATTTTGAAATTGTGAGGCATGCACAGTGCAAACACCAAAGCCACATACATGGATATACAGTGACAGCTAATCTCCTTCCAGCCGCCAGTCCTCCCCAGAGGAAGCCACCAAAACCCGTTTCTTTTATATCTGGTTGGAGATAGTCTATGTTTACACAGGAATATGTATATACAAGGAGCACCATAATACATGCTACCTTTTTTTTTTTAACTTAAGTTTTTGTAACAGCTTTACTGGAGTTTATTCTATATAAACATATTTTGCTAGAAGAGCACCTATTATGTTTTGCAGAATTTTCACATTGTCACATTTGACCTTGACTAATCCCTGACAGTCTTCTAGTTTTCAGATTCATGTCTTTTCCTTTTTACTGGATCATCTTATAGGTCATAGGTTTCCATCCACTGCAACTGGCCATTGTGTTTCTCTGATCTATTTCTAGTATCTGGAATAAGCTGTCAAAGGAAGCAAGCAGAAGGACCTTCCCTGAGTCCTGGAACAGTAGAGTGGTGACAAAGTGGTGGTAGAAGGAAGGTGGCATGGGTCCAGAGCCAGTCCTGGAATGCCACCTTATTTTTCTGAGTCTTACTTTCTTCTTTGGTAAAAATAAACAGAATCACAGTGGCCTTCCAGGTAGTTATGATGACAACATGTGAAAATACATTTGGAAGTGTTTTATAATCTTTAGGTGGTGTGTGATTATTCGCCAATGCAAATTAAATACTAGTAGTGTTGCTACAATCAAGGTGCCATTACTTTTAAAATATAGAACAGATCTTCAAAGCACCCAGCTGATGCCAAGAATGAGTTGAAATTCAGAAAATATAAATCAGGTCATGTTATTGTCCTTTGAAAAACCCTCCACGGGTTTATTACTACCAAAGAGAGTGTGCCAGGCTGTGCGTGATTGACCCTGCCCATATCTTCAGTTTCAAGTCTCACCAGCCACCTCCAACCCTCTTCCCTTTCTTTCTGTGCTTCAGCAGAAAAATCTTTCCTTTCCTCAGTATTTTCTGTGGCTCTGCTCCTTTGCACAAACAATTCTCTCTGCTTATAGGACTCTGCTTCCTTGACAAGTACCCCCCCCCACACACACACACACACACAGGTCCCCTCGTCACTCCCTCCCACAGTCTGGATTAGATGTACATCCCTGCCTCTGGGCACCCAGAATGTCATATCTTTCATTGTTTTAGCACTGATCCAAGAAGGGACATTGATCAATTTCTTGCCTAGACTCCAAACACGACTGAATTCAGCAGGTACATGTGAAACACTTCTTGATTGAAGGGAGAGATGTGTTAGTTAATATTTCCATAAAGAAATCAGTAGCTCCCTGGACAGCATTTTGTGTGGCCTGGGAAGAGGGGAATGTGGTAAAGCCTCCATGAACCACTGTGGATCAGGTTAAATTGAGGGGACTGGATATACTTAAATAATAAAATGCTTATATTTAAGAAAAAATAACCGAAAGGACTGTTT
Source organism: Craseonycteris thonglongyai (assembly GCA_004027555.1). Lineage (NCBI taxonomy): Eukaryota > Metazoa > Chordata > Mammalia > Chiroptera > Craseonycteridae > Craseonycteris > Craseonycteris thonglongyai. The sequence continues at coordinate 34,807 of PVKE010013040.1, forward strand.
TTTGTTTTTGTTTGTTTTTTTCTGTTGAAGGAAGTTATTTTATAATCTTCATCTCTGAACTCACCTTCTAAAAGAGGGCGCCCCCTAGCTGTCAGACCAGAGGAGGAATCCTGGCACATTGGGTGGTGGGGAGTAAGGGAGGCAGAAGGGAGCTAGGGAGTTGTTTGGACCCTTGCTGGGTCCAAATTCAGCCAGAGACTATGAAACTGGACCAGCCCAATCCCCTGCTCTGGAAGGAGGTGGGTTCTGAGAGCAAATCTAGGCATTGAATAGTAAAGATTCGCCATTATCAGCACCGCGCTAAATACAGAGAATCTGGAAGATCTTGGGAAGAAGGCCGATGGTAATAAAAGTCTGCATGTCTGGTTTGCCAGTGGGAGAGAGATGGAGAAATAGTTATAGGGGGAAGAAATATCCATCTTCAGTCATTCGAATTTCTTCGATCAGTTTAGTATAAATCATCTAACAGGTTCCTATGATAAAACACCATTTTGATGAAAGATCAACCCAGCTCTTTGTTATTATCCTTTAAAAAAATTACTCTCAAAGTCCACCCATGTTGTTGTAAATGACAGTATTTCATCTTTTCTTATGACTGAATAATGTTGCATTGTGTAAACGTACCACAACTTCTTTATCCAGTTGTATTGTAGAATTGTACACCTGGAACCTATGAAATTTTTGCCAACTAATGTCACCCCATTAAATTTAGCAATTAAAAAGAAGTTATTCTGTTCTTTCTCCTTCTCTTTGTGACTGTTTCTTTATGTGAGTGTGTGCATGCACACGTGTTTGTATGTGTGTGTTTGTTAAAGCATTTCTGGATGTAAACATTCAGAATAACTCATTTTCAAATGCCAGAAAACCTCCAAATGGTATAGGCTGGTACAATGTGAAATTTAAGTATCCATCAATCTTTTTTGTTCATGTTTGCTTTTTCCCCTCCTAAGTGTTGGATTGGAATACAAGTATGCTGCTTTTCAGATACCTGAACGAAATGTATGGTAAAGCAAAGTACATATTAGAAAACACATTAACCAATAATGACCTTGTTAAAAATAATGAAATGGTGATGTTGGAAGCAATATTGAACATCCAGTGGGGTTTGTTTCTGAGTTTCCACCTTCATGTTAAAGCATCAGAGCCTTGTGGCCCCATAGAAAAGCAGAAATAACCTCCAAATTCCCAGGAAACTTGCTTCCGTGAAGACCAAGGGCTAGGCAGTACCATTTCCATACACTGGGCTGGCAATGAGAGGCTATTGGGTGGTAGTGTCTGCAGGAGGGTAGGGGAGATGCTGGTGCTGGGTTGTTAATGCAGACAGTCCCCGACTTATCATGGCTAAACGTACGATTTTTCGACTTTGTGATGGTGGGAGAGCAATCCACGTTCAGTAGAAACTGTACTTTGAATTTCGATCTTCCCCCTGACTAGTGATATGCTGTATGGCACAGCATATCACTATCCAGGTCAGCCATGTGATCCAGACGAGGACACTTACATGAACTTTATGGCCAGAGATTTTTGGATATTGTGTTCTGAGTACATTTAAGGTAGGTGGGGCTAAGCTATAATGTTTGGTAGGTTATGTGTAGTCAAGTGTGTTTTCGATTTCCAGTATTTTCAGTACATGATGCATTTATTTGGATGTAACCTCATCGTAAATCAGGAATTTCAGTACTCTGCTTTTTAGACTTGCGCAGATTAATATGATCATGCTCTTGGCATGCGAAAAACTTTTGGAAGACCTCATTTCCCAAAGTGCCTAAGTAAAAGGACTTCCTCTAGACCAGGGGTTCCCAACCTTTTTATACCCTAGGGCACATTCTAAAATATCGGTAGGACGGCGGGCACCAGCTATTTCTAAGGATATTTATTATTGAACAAGAATAAAAAATAATAAACAAAAATAATTTTAAAATAATAAATTTATTGTACAAATTATATACACACAAAGAAACATATATACAAAACATAATACAAAGTAAATAAAAAACACACGTATAATAAAATCATTTAAAAAACATAAAAAAAACCCAATCTGTCAGTGTGATCTTTGGCATTGCATTTCATTGGCCAGTGCCTCGTAATTAGGAGAGTATGACGACAACCCTGTTAGCAAACAATTATTAAGATGCTCATCGGTAAGTCGAGATCTATATCGTGATTTTATTAAATTCATGTTTGAAAACAAAGATTTGCATAAACACATTGACCTGAAAAACGATTTGATTTTATATGCCGCTTTTTTAAAAAATGGAAACCTTTCTTTGTCAACTATGTTCCATAAGTCCTCTGATATTAAGGATTTTAGCAAAATATCGTTCTTAAGGTTCAAAATTTCTAACTCTAGTTCTTCTGCTTTCCCCTGAACAAGGTCTGCAATACATGCGGCTAGTTCTATTACATTTATTTGGCAAGTAAAAGGATTGATACAGAAGAAGACAATTGGCTCGATAT
>PVKE010013041.1:0-37259 GCA_004027555.1 Craseonycteris thonglongyai
TTATAAATTACAATCCACATGTGTCTTTAAAAGGTAATGGGCAGTCAAGTCAATCCTATAAACAGCAGCAGTGAATGCTTGTTAAAGGTAGTATATTTCCTTGAATAAAAAATTCAACTAAAGATTATATAAGGTAAAATTAGTAAAACAAAAAGTTTAGAAAAATCTCTAGATTTTTCACATAAAAGGAAAGGTTTTAATATGGGTAAATAAAAGTAAAATGACCCCTTCTACATGGGCTGTTCCAAAAGGGCTACATAACCATTCTCATTATATTGACAATGGCTGGATTTTTGTCAGACAGCCCTCATATTTTTGATAGCCTATAAGTCCATAGTACCAGCAAATGTTTCTTTTGTAGCTCCATTTTCCACCATGCACTCTTGCATGATGCACTCCAGCTATATTGTAATATCCATAGTTTCTCTGTTTTTCTGTGCCTTGGTGACTTTGTACAATGCTCAAAGGAGGGTTTTGTGACTCCTTGGGCAGGATTTAGAGTCCTTCAGAGTGCAAGTTACCCTTTGAGACTTCCTCTATCAAAGCTCTTCATCTCCTGTGAAAACTGACTGACTTATCTAACTTCCTCATAGCACAGACCTGTGTCTGTTTCACTTATTTTGCATCTCCAACACTTATCATGGTATCTAGCACGTAGTAAGCACACAGGTAAACAACAATACCTGATTTTTCAGCCTCAAGAAGTTAAGGATGAGAGACTGCCTTTTCAGGTTTGCCTTTCTTAGCAACACACTTTGCTTAAATTGTAATGGAATTCTATGGTCCTAACAGATTACGTAACATTCAAAAATAAAGATAAGGACATTTTGATGGCTGCCAGATTTAGGGGGGGTGGGGGTGGGGGATGAGTGAAAAGGAGAAGAGATTAAGTAGTACAAATTTGCAATTATGAAAACAGTCACGGAGATATAAAGTAAAGCAAAGGGAATATAGTAGATAATACTGTAATAACTGCTTGACTCGACAGATTGGGGTGATCACTTTGTAAAGTATATAAATGTCTAATCACTATGTTATACACCTGAAACTAACATAACACTATATGTTAACTTTAAATGAAAAGTTCAAAAAAATATATTACAGACAAAAAAAAAAAGAAAAGAAAACAAAGAACAACAGCGCAAATAGATGAGGGGGCACTAGCAGGAGAAAACCCAAGCCACCTCGTAAAAGGGTACCCAAAGTCCATTTTAAATTCTAAACAACAGCCTCCTGGATGAATTCTGGGGGGCCTGGATCTTCCTGGTACAAATCCCTTGTACTCAGGCTATCCAAAACAATGCGTCCTCAGTTAAACTGGGCAATAACTAAGAGTGGGGGCTCTGAAGTCAGACTGTGGGGGTTCGTATCCTACTTCCGCCATTCATAGTTGGGAATCTTTGGGTTTGACTCACCTCCTTCTTTCCTCAGTTACCTCACATGTAAAGTGAAAATAGTAATAGTGAACACATGTTTGAGTTGTTTGGGGGAACATGTCAGGTAACCCATTTGAAGCACAGGATGACACCTGGTCCTACTTCCCACTCTCACTCTACTCTCTACTTTGAGGGATAACAGAGCTTCCCACATTTGTAACTTTTCCACACGATAATTACCCCCACAGACTGCTGTGCCCTCTCTACACCTCACATTCTGCCCTTGTCACTGGCCAACTGAACAGTTTAACTCCCTGATCCCCTACTACCACCCCATGAGATCAAACAGTAGAAATAAAACATATTCCTTTGATTGACATGCAGGGGGGTGGGGAGGGTGAGGGTTGTACTTTGAGAACCACTATGTTCACTAGACAATTAGGTTAATTTTTAGCTTAGAGAAAACCAAAAACAATTATGAGATGAATATAGAAGATGTTAAAGACAATTATATTCAAATGCAAATAACATCTATCGAGGATAAATCTTATATTAGGCACTGAAATATAATCTTTCATATATATATATATATACACACACACACACATACATATATGTGTGTGTATGTGTCTGTGTGTATGTATATATATATAAAGGGTGTCCCAAAATTCACACAAGATTTGAATTTTGCATCATTTATGCAGTAAAGTGTTGCCAATGAAAAAATAAAAGTGTGACAGCTGACAGTTCAGGGTTATTAAAAATGGAGGGCTACATGAAAGAACAACACGTTTTCATTGTTGAGCAATGAAAATTTACAATATTTAATTATAAACCTGTGTTTTCTATCAAAATTACTTCTTGCGTGAATTTTGGAACACCACTTATATATACACACATACACATATATTTTTTTCCATTTAACCCTCAAACTCACATCGGAGGTAGGCATTAGCCATGTATATTGACGATGGATGAACTGAAGCCCAGAACATTTAACAGGCTTGATTGGACCACATAACTAGAAAGTGACTGAGGTGAAATTTGAATACAGATCTTCTGACTCTACACACAAAGGCTCCTTTGACTATGAAATAGGGTTCTTTAATTCCAAACATAACAGTGAGTTAAGTTTATGTACTTCTCTTGATCAGGATCAGTAATGTGAAAGTGAACTTCGCTTAGCTCTCCAGTCTGAAGTATAAAGGCTAAAAATTATGCTGACTCATTCACTTATTCAAAAAGTTTTTAGTGATACTTATCACATGTGGCACGTATGCTGCTAAGTGCTGGTGGGCAATGGAGACCTGGCCCTGGAACTTATGGCCTAGAGAAAGATAATCTTTAATCATAAAATGAACTCGGATAAAAGGTATAAAGGAAAAACACCATAGGGAGTAAGTATGTACAAAAAAATGTCTGTATCTGAACTGGACACCAAGGAGGACTTCCTTAAGGAAGTGGGTTTTGAGTTAAGAGAGTTGAGAGAGAGTAATACAGGCAAGGAGAAAGTGCATGCAAAGCCTCTGAGGCAAGGTGCAGTACGGTACGTTGGAGGAACAGTCACCACAGATAGAACACAAGGCAAAGGGCATAGAAAACACTAGAGAGACGTGGAAAGAGATCCAGGGGCCAGACCATGAGAATCCTTAGACAACTACAGTGGGAAGCTACTGAACTGGGGGTACAGACTGTCAGCAAAATAGAATGAATGATTTATCTGAAGGTATCCAAATGAGTAACTATGGCATAAGTGAAAGTTAAAACTCTCTTAAAGATTATATATATTCAGGGAAGCTGGGATGGCTCAGTGGGTTAAGTGCTCACTTTGCAGTCCCAGAGATTGAAGATTGAATCCCAGCCCTGTCTCCTGAGGACCCATATGCTGAACTGCAGAGTGCCCCCAGTTAGGTTCTCACTGGGGTGAGACCCAGCCCAGCTCTTGCCCCATGCAGCCCCGCACCCACCTATGGAAGAAAACTGTATGGAAAAACAAATGATGTGCAACTATGGAGACTGTCCTGGGCCCTCCCCCTTCTCTCTGTCTCTGTATCTCTCTCTCTCTGTCAAAAACAATAAAAATAAATCTTTAAGAAAAAGATTATATATATTCACATATAAAATTAAATTTTAAAATCACTATAATGTTATCTTCCAAAAAAGTAGGTAAACATAGATTTTGTAGCTGACAAAAAAATGTAACCAACATAGCACATTTTAATACTTTAGACATAGACATAAAATCCTATTCATACATGCAACCACAGATGAAAGTTTTTTAATTTTTTTGAATTATAAAATTAAAAATGAGAAACATATTAGAACACATACACTATTTTAAGCACATATAATCAAATGATCAGGTAGTATATTTTGTAAGTATGGTACTTATACATGATTTGCTTTTAGAGCTAATTTACAAAATCCTAAAAGTAAACGATGCCTTATTTTCTTTTCAAATTACAATTAGGCAGAATTTAAATACCTTTTCTATATACCAAAGAATATCCTCTGAAAACTTTCATCTGCTAATCTACCATATTTGTATTTAACCAGCTATTTTAAGAATAGTCAAGAACATGTAAGAAATATTGTTTTTTTCACATACCAATATAAATAATAATAAGCAATAGTAAAATACATACTACCTCCTAGAAATCATTATATTAGAATAAACAACATCAAACTAAAATCATAAACCTATTTATTTATTTATTGTTTTCTACAGAGAGACAGAGAGAAGGGGGAAGGTCCATAGCAGTCTCCATAGATATATGTCATTAGTTTTCAATACAGTATTGATCCACAGGTGGGTGTGGGGCTGTGCAGGGCAGGAACTGGGCTGGTATTTCCTGCATGGGAGGCGCACTCTGCGAGCTAAAGGCCTCCTACATGGGAAGCCTGGCTGGGGTGGGAGCAGAACCAAGGGCCTCCCACATAGGAAGCTCATCCCAGTGAGAAGTGAACTGGGGCCACACCCCAGTTCAGCATATGGGTCCACATGGGCCAGGGCTAGGATTTGATCTCTGGATCCCAGGGCTGCAAGACGAGTTCTCAATCTGCTGAGCCACCCCAGCATCCCCTAAAATCATAAACCTTTAAAAATGGCTCCAAGAGAATCAAAATACAGAACAGGCCAAAATGTTCACTTTCTGGGGAAGCCAGGATGGCTCAGTGGGTTAAGCACTCACTTTGCAGTGCTGGGGACCGAGGATCGAATCCTGGCCCCGGCCTGTGCGGACCCATTTGCTGAACTGGGGAGTTCCCCCAGTTCAGTTCTCTCTCTGTCTCTGTGTCAAAAATAAATAAATAAATAATAATTAAAAAACAATAAAAATAAATCTTTAAAAAAATGTTCACTTTCTTCTGGTTGGGATAAGCATAAGCAAGTAAACAAACAAACGAACAAAAAATAGATGATATACGCTGCTTCTTATTTTATCCTTCTTAAATGAAGTACTTGAAATACTACATAGAAAGCCTATTTTGTTCTCATTCCACAAATGTAAAAATATAAAAATATTCACCTTAGAATGGAGAAAACACATTATACCATAGCTTCTTTTCACTCTTATTTCCAAAGTGTTAAACCTATGACATAAATATAAAATGTTGGTCAAGGCCAGAATTGAAAAGGGAAGAAGTTAATAAATGATAAGGCTGATGGGGCAGAAGGGTGAGGATGCAGGGCACTTTCTGGGCCTCCTGACAGGTTTCAGTCCCTCTTGAGATTTAGAGGAGGTGCGCCTCATCTTACTAAGGTTAAACGCTCCACCTCTCCACACTGTCTTAGTACAGCTCTTCAAGGTTCCTTCTGATGTTCCTGAGATTCTGTGCTAAGCCCTCCCACGCTCTCCCTGGTCGTCTGTTCTCACAGCTTTTATCACTGTCTACCCCTATGACTCCCTTTACACGCAGAACCACACAAGGCTCTCAGGACAATTCTCCATACATGCTTGCTGAATGAATGAATGCATACCTTCTTTTATAAGAAAAGTTCTACTGAATTTAGCTAATGACCTCTCCATATTTTCTAGAATATTAAAAATACCACTATTGGAAAACCTGTTCATTTGTTCTCTGATATTCATTCTACCTTTCTTCTTGAGTACTAGAAACAAAACAGTTTTAGCTGGGCAGGCTTCTGCCCAGAAGAAATATAATATTTTTCAGCCTCTTTTGTAACTAATGGTGTAAATAAACTCTGAACAATGAAATATACGCTAAAGAGTTATGTGCAATTTTTCAGAAAATATCCTTAAAAGGAGGATTGTTTTTTTCCATTTTCCTTCCTGGCAGCTAGAACGCGACCCTGAAGTGATACAGGTAACAGAGGTCAGACACTGAAGAGCAACAATATGAAAGCAGAGTGGGTCCCAGTTGCCGTGAAGTGCCCACTTCTAAACTCATGCCTGTGAGACAATACATTTCTGTTCTCTAGAATAATAATTATTTTAGGGCTTCTTCACTCACAGTTGGAACTTACTCCCAACAGATATATCTTCTAGGTATTAATAGTTCTCTATACCATTCTCTTGTAATCTATCAACAAATTATAGTCAGGTGATCATTCCTCTGCCTCAATAATTTTAACAATCAGTCCTCTACTGACTACAATGACAAGCCCTCCTCATTCAAAACCCTGCAGCATTACACCACGAACCTAATTCAATTATGCCACACATCTAGTTTATTTGCCTCATCTCTGTTGGTCAGCTATAAAACTGCTTTGTACAAATAATTCAAAACTGAACTCTACACAGGGTATCTGAAATAAATATTTTAAGAACAAAAAATGTCAAGAAACAGAGGATCACAGTCAATGCCCAAACCCCTCCCACTGACTTTGGGTTGTGATCACACAATGCAGTATACAGATAATATATTATAAAAATGTACCCTTCAGGAATGCAGGTAGTTCAGAGGTTGAGCCCTTGCCTCTAAATTGAGAGGTTCAGGGTTTGATTCCCTGTCCTGGCTCATGCAACCACATATGCTTAAGTGTGGCACAACTAGTAACCGCCAAGATGGCTCAGCGGCAAAGGTGCTCAGCCCCCAGTTCATTTCCCACCCCGTGCAGCTCCACATCCACCTGTGTGGAATGAAACCATGTCATACACCTGTGTGGAATGAAACTAATGACATACAACTATAGAGACTGCTCTGGGCCTTCCTCCCTTCTCTCTGTCTCTTTCTCTCACCTTCTCTCAAACAAATCTTAAAAAAAAAAAAAGGAAAGAAATGTACACTTGAAACCCATATAATTTTATTAATGTTACCCCAATAAATGTAATTTAAAAATTAAAAAAACAAACGGAAGAACAGTGCCGAAACCCCTCACATTCACACGCCTTCTGCATATTTTTACATATCCTAATGTTCACTCATTCATTTAATATTTATTATGTCCTCTGTACAAGGCATTAATAAGTTGTGTTGAATTAAAAATAAATCAACAATACTATTGCTATTAAGCGACAAATGTAATGAACTACCCTATATGAATAATAACAAACCTGTGTGGAGGCTTCCTCACAGAGGCATGATCAATTATTAACTCCACTTTCAGCCCCTCTCCCCTCTTTGGAATAGGGAGAGAGGAAATTCCAAGCTTCTAATCATGGCTTGGTCTTTCTGGTGACCAGTCCCCATCCAGGAGCCCTAGTGCTATTATGACTCAGGACTTCACAAGTGTTATAGGAACAGTGTGTCAGAGACAGGGTCAAAGACAAATATAAGAATGAGAGATATTTTTAGTGTTCTTACCACTTAGGACAGGGGTGGTGAACCTTTTGGCGATTGAGTGCCAAAGTTTATGAAATAAGAGTACAGCGATCCCTCGTTTTTCGTGGTTAATGGGGACCAGAACCTTCGTGAAAGCTGAAAAACCGCGAAGTAGGATTTGCCCCTAGGAATTTTCTCATGGGTTGATGTGGCACCGGAAACCCATCACGCGCCTTTATGAGAGCCCGTGGGAGGGACTCTGAGTCAGCTCATCTCTTTGTTTGACAGGCAGGGATCCTTCTCTCTCGCGCATCCACATGAAACAACGCTCCTTTCCGCCATGTGGCTGCCGACATGGTTGGATTTTTTCATTTTTATTTTTTGATGAATATTTTGGGGAAACCCGCGAAGCACTGAAGCCGCAAAACATGAAGCGCAAAGTGGCGAGGGAACACTGTATACTCGCTCGACTCGCGAAGTGAGATAGAGGTATCGATTATTTTTATGTCTATAAGAGGCATAGGATGTTTTTATAACAAAAAACAATACTTTTTTAAATGGTATTCATAATTATTTGTTTTGAAGTTTAAATATTTTATTAGTGCATAACAAAGGTAATTATATAAATTAAATACCATAGAAAATCGCTATCAGTCATTTATTACATTTTTATTTGGTGTAGGATAACATGATATTACAATAAAATGATAATTTATATGAAACAAAAAGGAAAAAAAACATGTGACAGCATTAAATTATAATAATAAACATTACCGGTAGTCGTCAAATGCACGGAGTACCCATGAAAATTAAAGAATCCTCTATTATTGTTAGTGTGATTTCTGTTGTTGTGCAGAAGAAGACAGATGAATCACATCAGGTTTATATTTTGTTGTTTTTAACATTGCACAAGCTGCACTTGCTGCAATTACAAGTTGTTCACATGTTTCAGGTGTGACAGCAACGGGAGAGTAGAATACTCGAAAAATTTGACTCAATAGCCCAAACGCATTTTCCGTTACTCTGTGAGCACGAGTTAACCTGTAGTTGAAGATGACTTTAGATTTTTCTCCTCGAGCTGTTATTTTACAGTATGGCTTCATGCCATGTTTGTGTAATCTGAAAACTTCATCTCCAATTATAACATAGGGCACTACTTTATTCGAGCCAGGAAGTCTCTCATCTGGAGAAAATATATTTCCCGAAAGCACTTGTTTCCCCATGACAGACTTTGCAAAAATTCCACTGTCCCCCTCTTTTCCATATGACCCAACATCTATTTATTGCTATAAATTTAGTTGGCATCGACCAAAGCAAGTAATACAACAGAAAAGTACTCCTTATAATTAAAAAAACGTATATGGCACTCTTCTTTGTCTTCCCATCTACAACTTAGTCAGATCAATTTTAGTTGTTTTGGACCCTGTAATCTAAACTCACCGTGAAATTGCCCTTAGCGCCCTCCCAGCTCCGTGTGCCTAAACAATTGCTCTGCGTGCCACTTTGGGCACGCGTGCCATAGGTTCGCCACCCCCGACTTAGGGCAAGCTTGTCCAATCCACAGCCCACAGGCCACATGCTGTCCAGGATGGCTTTGAATGTGGCCCAACACAAATTCATAAACTTTCTTAAAACATTATGAGATTTTTCTTTTTTTTTTAGCTCATCAGTTGTTAGTGTTAGTGTATTTTATGTGTGGCCCAAGACAATTCTTCCAATGTGGCCCAGGGAAGCCAAAAGATTGGACACCCCTGGTTTAGGATATTATAAGGGTTTTAGCAAGTTTATGCCATGAACCAGGGAGCAGAGACCAACATATATATTTTCTATTATCTCTCAATATTTTATATTAAAATGTTCTGATCAGTAGAGAAATGATTAAGTTGATTTAATATTTGATATCACCATTTGCCAGAAGAATTAGGGCCATGTTTTAATTGCAAGTTAATTTAAGGTTTGTGTGATTTTTTTTTTACAGCAGAGGAAAAATCTAAGTAACTTACCTGGTTGATAAAATTTATGCCATCAAAGTACAGAAAGTTAGAAATAGTGAGTATATCACCACCTGTATCTATAAGATACAGCTATCTATAAGATATATAACACAATAAACATGTAAACAAATTATTTCATAGGCATGTACCTCAATAGAGTTAACAACTTTCATCTTGCACAAAGAAGAAATAACACACCAACTAATATATATTTTTGTGTATATCTAATCTTTTCAGAGTGTTTACTATATAAAAATATTAAATACCTTCTATATTTTATGCCATTTAATCACTTGGAAAAAGTTATGTGGTAGGTAGCATTATCCCCACTTAAATAAAAGCAAATCAAAAGTCAGACAATTTTGTAATAAGTAATTTGCTCAAGGTCAGACAGATAGTAAGCTGTAAGGTAGAATTTGAGCCCACATTTGAATCAAAGCTCTTAACTTCTATGGTATAACTCAGGGGTTGGCAAACTTTCTGGGAAAAGCTAGACAGTACATATTTCAGGCTTTGTGCACCATATAATCTCTGTTGCAAACAATCAACTGTTTTCTGTAGTTCAAAAGCATGACAAAAAAGATGTAGAATGCGTGTAGCTGTGTTTCAATAAAAATTTATTTACAGAAACATTCAACAGGCCAAAACTCACCCACAGGCTGTACTTTGCTGAATCTTTGTAATAATTGATTAATTTTAAATTAGCTCACCTTACAACAAAGGTCTGCTGGTTACAAAATGAAAAGTTGCTAGTTTTTCCTACTTGACCAACAAACTATACTGTTAGGTGCCCCAAACATACTACATGCATAAATAAAATTACAGATTTGTTTAGAAACCACTGAAGAAGCAAATACAATGGACTGATCAATTAAAAAATTAGAAAAGGTTGAGTGTAGGAAAATAAATGTGTTTGGCTATTGTTCTACTGCCTACCCTCACCAATTATATAAATGCTTCATAAAAAATGTTTATGGTTATTGAACATTTTTTCCCCCTAAGAACTCATTGTTTCAGTGGGAGAAAATGCCCTTGCCTTATATACTATGTAGCCCATAAAAAGAGCCTCCTACGAAATTCATGCAAATGTAGAATGATTTCATCAGTAAGCCACTGTTCCAAGAGAATGTCCACTTTACAAATTATATAGATTTGGCCATCCTTTCATAAATATTCATTGGATTACATGCAAAAATGGCTTTTGCTAGGAGCATTTGAGGTCTTGCTACCTGGCATCCAAGTATGTCAGTTTTGCTTAAACTCATGTAAAAATTCTCTACAGGTTTGGACATTTCTTATGTTGACAACAGTAAATATCATCTTCAAATAAAATACTCCAGATTTAGTCCCTACTCTACCATAATTAGTTGTGAGAACTAGAGGGAGTAATTTCACCATTTTGGCCCTTAAATTCCTCTTTGTAAAATATGTACATTTAATTAGAAATAGTACAAGTTCTCTTCTGAATGAATACTCTCATCAGAATGAAAATATTAAGGATATATACTTTCAACTATGTATCACATTCAAGTGTGAGTATATCTGTGATTATACATTTATTCATATATTCAATTGAATATATTCAATTATAGATAACATAATGATATATAACTAAAGAGAAAGAGAGTTATAAAATATTATGTCTATTTACTTTCCTCAAAGACAAATATTTATTACAGCATTATGGCATTACACATGCAGTAATAAGAGCATATCTGGGAGTCCCTGCCTTTACACCATAATTCAAGGAAATAGAAGAGCCCTATATAGAACTCCAAAGTAGAGGAAGTTTATTGATAGTGTCCCAAGACTTAATAATCTTTGCTGTTCCTTTACTCAGTGGAAACTCTTTCTCTTCCCCAAAGTGCTCAGTGCCCCTCTCTCTCCTTGTTCAAAAAAAGGGCGTTTACTACATCAGTTCAAAGTACTTTATTGAACATCTACAATGACCTAAGCTTTGAAAATAGAGGAGACTAACACCTAAACACCTAATCTCAATACAACCCCATAAGTGCATTAAGAGCCATATTCACAAGGGGTAAGGGGTTATTATTAAAGCATAAACTGAGAGAAATAAGATCAGAGATATATGCTGAAAGTTATAGACTCCACAGGGAATGCGAGGCTAGCTTTTGTTGGTTGTGATCTGTGAACACAAGATTATCTATGCTGAGATGATTCTTCTTGAAAAATAATCAAAACAGAGGACTAAATAACTTGTAAGTTATTATACTGCATAAATGTGCCTTGGAAATCCAATCCAATGTCTGTCATTTGACTACCAAAGCATTTAACTTAATTTTGCACAGAAGCAGAGAGCTGTTTTCAGAGATTTCACATGGCACAGATGAGCAGTATTAACCAATACAGTTTTGTTTATTAGACTATCACTACGGTACATGTTTTATCCCTGCCAGTGTAATCAAAACATTTCCAAGCAACATCATATGTAGTCAAGCAAACACTTGGATGGGAAACCAGTAAACTGTCCACTAGACATAAATTTCTTTTTGTTAACCTTTTATGCTTCATGACGTTTTTGCTTTACGGAGCAGAAAGGTGATACTGTCTCATTCCCAGCTTGCTTTTATGTCTGTTGGCTTTTGAACTATTCAAGAGCAGATACTGAAAACGTGAAGCAGGTACAGGGAACACTGAGCCAAAACAAAAACTTAATTGAAAACATTTACCAAAATGCTACTACATTTCCATTTCACTTAGGATAAACATGAAAATTTTGAGTGACCCAGCATATAATTTTTTAAAACTTCATCTAAACATCTGCTTAACCTTAGGTACGTACCCATTCTCTTATGGCTAACATCAGTAGATTTTCTATGTCTTCTCCAAGTGTAGACATTTTTCAGGAATTAAAGAGAAATTTGTTTATGCCAAGAAGCCTGCTCATGCTGTGCAGTGTGTGATGCCACCATGAAGTGCACCCTGAAGACTAATGGCAAGCCTCTAGTACTGTATTTTCCCCTCGTCAGTTTTACGTGGGTTGTAACTTTTTTAAAAGTTGGTACCGGTACTTTCAATATTTCAATGTGGTTTGCTGAGGAATATAATGAATATTTTTCAGAATTTGGAACTTAAGCATCCTCTTTTCTTTTTCTTAAATTCTAATTACATGTCTATTTGCCCAATTACTGACAAGGAGGAGAGCAATTAATCAATTTTTCTTTACTAATGGAATAACTTTTTTTTTAAGATCCTTGAAAATATGCAAAGTTTAAGACTTGTAAAAGTGCAGGTTTTAGAGTCAACTAGACTTCATCTATAAAATGGTGAGAATTTAAAAATTATATGGATTGAAGAAAATAATGGATGGAAAGCATTTAGCTCAGTGCCTAAAACAATAACTATTAATACTTTAAAAAATGAATCTATAAATTTTATTTCAACATTCAGAAATGTAGTCTCCATGGGTCAGCTACCACTATAATTGCCATTTCAGAAAATAACAAACTTTTGCACTTTAATGTTTTAGAATTCTTGCTCCCCTAAAATCTGCTTTTACTATGTCCATTCTGCTTTACTGTTAGTCTCTTGCATGTATTCCTTTTGGTACAGGTCATCTTTGTCCTTTCTCTTCTACATGCCTTGCTTGTAACATTTCTTTGTCTTTTCATGGACTTTCGTGTCTGGAGCTGTCATTCTCCTGCCAATCCTACCAACCTCTCAGTCTTTTTTCTAGAGGGTCTTCCAATGCATTTCTACCTATACGCCTTGGCTCTTTTCATGAATATTATAAACTTCTTGAGGGCAGTGCTAACATCAGTGTATTTCTCCCCTTAGGCTTGGGATTATATTAGGCTTCAAAAATTTTAATCTTAGATCACCATAGAAACTGAGGTTATGTCATACTTCCACCAACCCATGGAAAAACCACTCCCAAGTGTTCTATAAAGAGTTTTACTACTTATAAAATAGGAATAATAAGACTAACTTCTTAGGGCAGATATAGTCATAATATACAATATAAATTCTTCTTGCTATGCCAGTCTTGGCATATTACAAATGTAAAAAAGAGAGAGAGAGACAAGTATGAATATTTTTTAAATATAGAACTGTCTAAATAGTAAAATATTATAGAAACCAAAGAGTAATATTTCTTACCTTACCTCCTATTATATTCACCCCAAAACTAGGCAGTCTATATAGGAAAATAACTTTAGATGCTGCTTAATTTTTTATATACCGGTACTATATCCTTAATTGAAATTTTAATACTTTCTCTTAATTCAACATTAAATGAATTAAAATAAGTGTATAAGCTATACTCATATACACAAACTTGAAATATTTTAAAGCCAGTAAAACCACTGATATCAAAGAATGATAAACCCATTAAAAATAAATGGTTTTCAAGCAGTAGAAAAGAAAAAGTAAATTCTCTGTAGAGTGAGGCCTCGCCCTCTATTTATAATCCTATGGATAACATTTTGTAAAATATTCCAATAAGAGTTCTAACTTAAACACAATTTTTTTATCATTTCATGCATGTGTTACTCTGCAAAGCACAAATTGTTTCAATCAAAAGTGTTCATTAAAGGTTAATTTTTTAAAGCAACCTTCAAATAAATTGCTTTAATGTTCAAATATATATATACATATATATATAAATTATACATTTATATACATATATACATAGAAAGATGCTTTCAAAATTAACTGAATGCAGAGCAGTGAATATAATATAAAGACTATTACAAAATATTAAAATAATTCGAACTAAATATGTATACATAAATAGAAACCTTTATTAAATAAATGCTCTCTATATATATGTTATGAAAATCATGAACAATTAATCCTGAGCAGGAACACTGGAAAACTAAGTTATATACAATACATAGATATGTCCACTTATGAGACACATTGATAGCTAATAAATTTTTTAAAAAACCGAGTTCATGTATTATTTAAATGAAATGAAAAAGAGATAGAAATTCCAACTGACTCGATATACTCTATTCAATTTCCAGAAAACCCATTATGGGGATGCCTGAGGGTTCTAGTGCAGTTTATGAGCCAGGCAGTGGTAACTTCAAAATGATGAGATACAGACAAGGAAATTATCAGGGATGTCAGGTGACACTGAGGAGACTAAAGCTCACATGTATTTTTAATCTGGAGAAATCGATTGTAAAATCAAGAATATTTTTGAAACAAAAGGAAGATGAACAAAGTGATGTAAGAGGTCTGGAGAAAAGCAGGTAGGGTCCACAAATATTCAAGATCCTTCCTATAGTTGCCTTGTCAATACAAGTTTGAGTACTACTGAAAAGATGACAGACAACTGGAAGCAATTCCAATTACAGAATGGAAACTAACACAATACAGACGTTGTCATCACAGGGAGTCTGTGACGCATCCATTTAAGAGCTACAAAATTTTCTATACATCAAAATCACAAAACTGGATACTAGATAACTCAGGATTGCAACACTATGATTTTTAGAAATTTTATTTTAGGCAAAAGAAAAGTTCTTGCTCAATTATTTTGACATAGTCAGGATTAAGGTTTGCTGGCTTATATCAGGAATGCAGCGTACTTTGTTGTTGTAGTAAAAATAAGTTTATTTTCATGTGCATTGCTGACAACAAAAAGGAAGGCTATAATGTGATGTCTAACCCTTTGAATTTACAATTGCTTTCCTTAGGCAATCATGCCTTGCAATAAGAGCCTTATTATGTCTAAGTAGTCTATATCTTGCTTAGATGAAAAAAAAAAAAGCTCTGATGTTAATAAATTGCTTTTAAGTCAAAAGCATACTCTAGAAAGAGTAATTTGTTGCATGAAATTATATTAAAAATCTAGGAATGATTTCAAGAACGTACGTATGTTAAGAAAGTTTTTAATAATACAAGTGCTGAGAGTCCCTCCCCCAAAGAATTTGAATGTATAGGTTTAGATGAATGGGACCTCAATCACAATTAGCAAATATTTAAGGTGCCATTTTACAATTTAGAAAAAGCAGCCTTTTGTTTACTACTATGATTCCTTAATATATTCTGCTTTCATCTACAACAAAATGCTAAATGGTCAGCATCTTAAATGAATCAGAATTACCTTGCTCTAATATAAATCACATTCTTTTTTATTACAGCGAAGGCACAAATAACAATAATAATAAATGTCCAGGAGACAGACTTCTCAATTACAATTCTGAAAGGAGAGGATACTGCAGGGACACAGTGTTAAAAATTTTGACACTGAAACTACTAGTATATTCTTGACAGTCTGAAAAACTCTACTTTTCATAAACATTATAGGGACGATTCCAGCAACAAAAAAGATAAAAGAAAAATTTGTAAAGGTTTGTTCTAGCAGACAACTGCCTTGCACATGCATATGTACCCTCACTCTCTCACTTAAGAAAAATGCGTTAGCTTATTATTGTTCAAACCTTTACAACAACATTCTGCATCATCACTAAAACAGCTTAAGACTGCATTCCGAAAGAACCACAGAACACAGAGGCAGATATCTTACCTGGGAAACCCCCTTGGACCATTGCTGAACCAGTGTTCCCTTCAGGGTATCTGCATTCCTGTTAAACATTCAAGGCTGGAAGCAGCTCAAATCCTCACCACAGACTGTCCTCTCTCTTCTGTCGACCTTGGGCCTATTCTTTTTCCCCCTCAGATTTTATTCTCCGTAAGGACAAGTTGTTAGTCTATTTCTATCTTGAGAAGCAATCAATTAAGCTAATTCCTAGTTACCCTGCAAGCTAACAGTCACATCTGTCAGTAGGTGAAAGCTTCCTGAAAAGTGTGCAGGGAGAAGCAAAACCCCTGGTTTCCAACATCTGACCCTCAGATGCTTCACGCTGCCGACTGTGGCACTCAGTTACCCTGCCTGTATCAGGAGAATAGCTCTATTCCAGAGCAGGAGGCAATATAAACACAACCACTTATGCGGTAGCCAGCTTCAATTAATATCATTTTAATGACCCAGTTTTCCTGCTGAGATATACTTCATTACATTAGTTGCATCTTTCTGATGCAGATGAAAAGAAACAGCAGTTGATTTAGCCTATCCGAAGTCAGTGGAAGAGTCATCAACTTAATCTCTCTCCTTATTGCTCACAGCATTCAATCATTTTTATAACAAAGAAGCTGGTGAACCACATTGAACATGCGGCATCCCCTATCGAGATTCATCTGTGTATCAGTAACATTCTAAACATGCAGTAAAGTTTTTATTTAAGCTGTCAAGTCTTCAGGTTAGCTCTTTTAGTGGAAAAAATATACGGTATACACGTGAAGAAAAAAACCCAGAAGCTTCAGAGAAAACACTAGAGATATAGTTGAGATTTCTAAAACTTCACTTAAAATGCTACATTGCATCTCCTACCCTGCCCTACCCCCAGCACACCTGAATATAGTCATATCAACAACTGCAATAACTTTATAGTTACCCTTCTATCCATTACTATAGTATATTCTGATCTTTGTAAAATACAGAATAATCAGTCAGTGATCTTATCACTGATCATATATAAAAACATTAAGAACATCTGAACATAATTTAAATGCTGCTCAAAAGATCTTAATGCAACTTTTTGTTTATACAATAAATACATCCAAATTATACTAAGGGCTGATTCTTTGGATGTTTTCAGAATAAAAAACCCAGTTTACTAGAAATCAGTGTTTACTGGTCTGCAATTGTAGGGCTAGGAAAGACCTCCACTTATTTTACTTAATTATAAAGATGAAAAAAGGATCATTAACTATAGGAAAATAAATTTATAAAATTTAAAACTTAAATGTTAGCCCTTATTTCTTAAACCTTTTCCCTCTTATTTTGCACTGTTAAAACATACACCAAAAAAAAAGGAGAGAGCAAATAAATTCATATATTTAGTAAAATGAACATAAAAATACTGCTAGAAGCTATTAAAGAATGCTGTTTGCTTATTTGAGGTGAACATTCTTAACATTCTTTAAATCCTTGGTAATAATTGCGGTTGATTGTAGTGACATCTATTGGCAAGTTAGAGTTCAACTGCAGAGTCCGCAATAAAACAAACAAAAAATTTTAAATCCAAAATACTTCTAGTTGCTCAATAAATTTTCATCAATTATGAGTGCACTTTGTTAAAAACTGGCATGGTGCACAAAGAGGGCACTGAAAGGGAGAGCCTAAATGTGGCCCTGAACACTAAATGCCACCTAGATTCCAGTCCTGACCTCAATGATAACTAAATTTGTGACTTTGAGCAAACTACCAGCCCTAGGTCTTAGGATTCTTGACTGTAAAATTAGACCAGATGAGCTTTAAGGTTGTCAAATTCCATTACCATCAAGGAAGACACTGATTAAGATATTTTATTTCCTTCTTTAAATTTGCTATTTGATTGCCCTCTTCCTCCCTTAACATAGACCTTTCCATAAATTTTAATTATCTCTTACAAATGTGCTTCTTTAAAATATTTAACTTTTAAGTAATTATAACAGTTTTATTTGGTGTAATTTATGAGTACACAACATAAAATTCACCCATTGAAAGCACATAATTTGGGGAAGCTGGGATGGCTCAGCGGGTTGAGCACTTGTTTTGCAGCCCTGGAACCTGAGGATCAAATCCTGGCCCTGACCCAGGCAGACCCATATGCTGAACTCGGGTGTGCCCCTAGTTCAGTTCTTGCTGAGGCCTATGTGGGAGGCTCCCAGCTCAGTTCCTGCCCTGTGTAGCATCACGCCCACCTGTGGAGTTAAACTATATGGAAAACTAATTCTGTCAACTATGGAGACTGCTCTGGGCCCTCCCCCTTCTCTCTGTCTCTGTCTGTCTCTTTGTAAAAAAACAATAAAAATAGATCTTTAAAGAAAGCACACAATTTAATCATTTTTAGTAAACTTATAGAGGTATGTAACACTCACCACAATCCAGTTTTAGAATATTTTCACCCCCTTAACAATTTTCAGCAAGTCCAAATTCAACCCTAACTCTAGGCAACCACTGACTTGTTCTATCGGCACAAATTTGTTTTTTATGGACATTTTATATAAGTAGAATCATATAGTATGTAGTCTTTTGCATCAGGCTTCTTTTACTTAGCATAATATTTATCAGTATTTTATACCTTTTCATTGCTGAATAATATACTATGGTATGTATACAACATTTTGTTTATCCATTCACCAGGCAATGAACATTTGGCTATTTCTAGTTTTTGGCTATTGTGAATAATGCTGCTGTGAACATTCATGTAGGAGTCTTTGAGCAGATATGTTTTTATTTCTATTGGGTAGATACCTAGAAGTAGAATTGCTGAGTTGTATGGTACACCTACATTTAACTTTTAAAGAAACAACCAAACTGTTTTCCAAAGTGGCTGTAATGTCGAACATTCCCACCAGCACTGTATTATATGAGGGTTCTAGTTGTATGCCTATCTTTTTAATCATTCTAGTGGATGCATAGTGGTTTTAATTTGTATTTCCCTTGTAATTAATAATGTTGAGCATTTGCATGTGCTTGTTAGCCATTTATATATCTTTTCTGGGAAAATGTCATTTCAAGTTTTGTCCATTTTTAAAAATTGGTTTGCTTGTTTTTTATTTTTTGAGCTATAGACAAAATGTTTTTTTTCTTCCAAATAAACATATTTTGTTATATAAACCACAAGTGGATTAAATAAATTTGAAAGTTTTTCTTGTATGCTTCTGCACTTATTTCAATTAAAACATATTAGAAATTCTGCAAAGTTCAGCTCTAGCTTTTGAATTTGACTAAAATCTGCTATTTGGCTTTGGCCTCTGGAAGGTCAAAGATCTGAAAGATACTTGAAAATCATTCAAGCACCTATGAACCAATGTAGGATCAACAATCCTGGGACAAAATGGATAACAGTAAAACAAACAAAAACTGTGTATTAATAGCAATAATTCACGAAAGTCTGACATTTCAATTTACTGGTACTTCCTAGGGTAGAACTCTTAATGGAACTTGTAGTAAAAAATTTCTTTCGGTGCTTAATATGTAGAAATTCTATCAGTTAATTGAAATATAAATATTACTTACTATTACAAGAGTAAAGTACTACAAATGATTAAAGATGAGGATGAAAGCTGATAATATTTTGTTGTAATAATTTGGTTAAGTTAAATAGGAAAATATATTGACAGTTAATGTGAATATTAAGAGAATTAACTCTATAAAGAACGTTATAACCTTGTGAATTTACAAATGTTCATAAATATTTAAATACTACAAAGCAGAATAATAGAGATTAAGTTACATCATAAACTTTGTAGACCTGCTTGGGAAACCAGCACTTAACAAAGTAACCTTTAAAAGCTATATATTTAGTTTTTAAATTATATTAAAGTCATGAATTTTCTCAAAAATTCTCCTGTGTATTTTTACTATACTGGGAGAAAAAAAAAAAAAATAATAAGTGAATTGTCAACCCAACAATATTAAAACTCCCCGTAAAGAAAAAATTACAAAATCATATACAAACACTTCCATGATAACTCCATCTTTGGTCCAGAATAGGAAGAGAAAAAGTATTAGAGGAAAATGAAGTACATCAAAATATCTTTCTCTTCTAGCAATCGCAACTGAAAGTGAAAGTGTAATAGTATCATGGTAAACAACAGTGATGGGGAGTGTTAATGTATGGTTAATATAGGATTATTTTAAACTTCAAAAAAAGACAGCTAAAATTTAAAAACATTATAACAATTTTTGGATAAAATTTTCATATATACTTATGCGAGCACTTTGTTCTGTAATGGCAATATTTGGCAAACTGAAGAATTTTGTATTACTATTAATGATAATAAAGAGTAGTAGCTAACATTTCAGAAGTCCTTCCTATGTTTCACTTTCTATATAAGCATGTCATCTTTTCTCATTTTTCACAACGACCCAGTGAAAGAAGCTCTATTACTATACCCATCTTACAAATGAGGAAACTAAAGGATAAGAGACAAAACATTTTCCAGATCAAATGACTAGAAGTGCTTACAGAGTAAGTGACTTAATTAAGGCCATATTATCTACTAATTATATATAATATATAGTATACATCATTATAATTGCTATTAGTGAAAAATGCTGCAGTAAACATCTTTGTATATATATATATACATACGTATAGTACATACACATATTTTCTTATGGGCAATGAAGGTGAATTATTCAAATACGCACATTAGAATTTTTTATACATGCTGCCAAATGGGTCTGCAGAAAGAGGTACTTGAATTTGTATTCCCACCAACAGTATATAAGAATTCTTATTTTTTTTTACAACCTTTCCAACAATAAGAAATAATTAATTTTTAAAATCTAGGTTAATCTAACAGGTCAAATACCCCTAATGTTTTATTAATTCACATTTCTCTCATTATTAGTGAGGCTGAGCAGAGTTTTTGTACTTGCCCTAATCGATTTCTTTGGTTTTTGTACTGTCTGACCTTTGCTTGCCTTTCATATTGTTGGGCATATCTTTTTCTTCTGACTATATAGTATGTATTTATGGATGCATATATGCATAAAGTTTTTAATTTTTTTAAAGATTTATTTTTATTGTTTTTGACAGAGAGAAACAGAGAGAGACAGGGAAAGAAGCCCCAAAGCAGTCTCTGTAGTTGTACATCATTATTTTTCAACTTAGTCTCATTTCACACAGGCACAGGGCACATAGGGTGGGAACCCAGCCGGGGACCTCCCACATGGGAGGTATACCCCTGCAAGCCGGGCCTCCCACATGAGAAGCACACCCAGTTCAGTATATGGGTCCGCATGGGCCAGGGCCAGGACTCAATTCTCAGATCCCAGGACTGCAAGGCCAGTGCTCAACCCACTGAGCCATCCTGGCATCCCTAAAGATTTTAATTTTCTTATAAGCAGTGTTATGACTATTTTTTTTATAACGTGGTTATAATAATATGAAAGGCCTTTCCCTGTACCAAATATATAATTTTAATAATTTATTTAGACATTTTACGATATTTTCATGGCCTCAGTTTTTAGAAGTAAATGATTCTTTTGGAATTAGTTAACTTGTAATTTTGGTAAGAGGTGGAGAGCTCAACAGTGTTCCCCCAAATGATTATATAGCCTATCATTTATGGAATAATCTATCCTGTTCATACTATTTCAAATATAAAACACTTCTGTATGTTCTAAAATCTAAATAGACACCTGGGTCTATTTCTAGACCATTTAAAAAAATGCAAATACTAAAGAAATTTAATTCCTGCAGTTTTAAACAACATTTCTAATCAGGGGGGCTACTGGGACTATGGGCAAGACTTTCTCTCTCTGGTGATCAAAACATTCAGATAAAGTGAGGGGCAGCATGTTGGGAAAGAAGCCAAGTTGTTTCAGACAGGGCACTCTGAAACTACATGGATGATTCAGCCCAGGAGAGGGCATTTCTGAAGCACCTCAAAGCACCCCCACTGTGACTATGCAAACCACATAACTAAGTCTGTCATTAATTTGCCCAAAATACTGAGTTTTCATAATGTGCCAGGCCAAAACAGAGAGGGTCACAAGCCTAATGAAACTTAAAGGTTTAACACTTAAGATGGAATTTGTTTTTGTTTTTTTTAAGGTTTATTTTTATTGTTTTTGACACAGAGAAAGACAGACAGAGACAGAGAGAAGGGGGAGGGCCCAGAGCAGTCTCCATAGTTGACAGCATTAGTTTTCCATATAGTTTCACTCCACGGGTAGGTTCGGGGCTGTGCAGGGCAGGAACTGGGCCGCGAGACTCCCGCATAGGTCCCGGCAAGAACTGAACTGGGGACACACCCCAATTCAGCATATGGGTCTGCATGGGCCGGAGGCGGGATTCGATCCTCAGTCTCCGGGGCTGCAAAGCAAGGGCTTAACCCGCTAAGCCATCCCAGCTTCCTCCAAGATGGAATTATTTATGTAATTATATTTGCTTGTGCGGGCACGAGTGTATGCATCTATACTTGGTTGTTAAGTAAAATACCATATTTTGCCGTGTATACTGTGCACCCACGTATAACGTGCTCCCAAGTTTTTGGACCCAAACTGTCAGGAAAAAAAATCTTTCATTTTTATATTTTGATTCAAATTTTTATTTGTTTATATTTAGGTACTTTTTAATGTATTACACAGAAATTTTAGCATTTATTTTTTAACATATTATGGTACAAGACATTTTATGTAACAAATAATTACAAAACACACAAAAAGATACAAAGTCAGAGAAAGGGAGGTGAGCAGGAGAGAAGGAAAAGAGACAAATGGGGTACCAGGAGTCTGGAGAAGACTGAGTGAGCTGGAAGTCTAGGAACACAGGTTGAAGGGCAACGCTGGGTGGGCTGTATGCCCAGAGCCAATAAAAGTGGAGGTGCAAGAGGCTAAAAAGTACAGCGAGATCTTGGATGAGCAGGAGCCCGAGCCGACCCGATTATCATACTACAGGGTATTATTTTGCATATGGATATTGTTATTGATTCCTGGAGTTACACTTTTAACTCACAAGCATAAATAAAATAATTAAAAATATTTATATAATACAGAATGAGTAATACCCACATATAATGAGCATCCTTATTTTTCTTTCACATATTTGGACAAAAAAGTGCTCATTATACATGGCAAAATATGCCATATGTGACTATGGATCACAGTCTGAATCTATATGACTATAAAGCCAGCTCTTTGCATATCTGGCTTGTTCTGTCATTTAGGTCTGATCTTAGTATTTCTTACCCATTTTATTCATACTTATTGTTGCCTCTTCCTAGGCATTTATTCTCACACTATCTTGTTTTGTTTTAGTTATTTATATTATACTACTTATCGATATTTAAACTCTTATTGCTTTTAATCATTCTCCCTCTCAAGCATATCAGCTAATAAGAGACCTTGTTCCCTTCTGTGTTCCCAACACCTAGGCCAGTGTCTGCCCACTTATAATATCCATTCAACAAACATTTCTTGGCAGAATTAAGTTAATAAATAACTCACCAAAGCTCACCTAGATTAGATTTTTAACTACACTTCGAAATCTCAAGTCTGTGATCTCTAATACAAACACCACTTCCTGGTGGGCTAAAGCATGGCTTCTAACCATCTACTTCACAGTCTTAGACCATGAGAAAGTTATGTAATCACAATTTAAGCACTGTAAAAAGAAGTCTCAGTTTGGGGACAATACAAATCTGATAAAAGAGTGAACCAATTTACTTTTAGTTTTGTAAGGATGAGCAGAGTAGTCATTTAATAATAGTTAATGAATAAAGAAAAAGCCATGGGATTCATTTCAAAAAGAAATATAGAAAAGCTGGTCTTTAGGCTCACTGGCATTTAAATGTGAATCATCTAATACCCCTAAAAAGTTTAAATTCTTCCAGAGAAGGTTATTAGTATATTCACTGGGAAGTTCAATGGGAAGAGAAATGTACACTGGGAAGGAAAATATTGGGGAGCAAAATGAATAGAGAGGAAAGGCATATTCACAGCCTAAATAGATTTGCTGGAAAATCTGTGAAGTGTTATTGCTAGGAGATGACTTAGATAGTCCTTTTCTGCCTTCAGTCTAAGTCAGTGTCCTTCCAGAAACCCATTAGTGTCGTGAATGCGATTGTGCACATGTGTACATATGACCTTGGAAGTTTGGGGTGGGTGCTCCTGCTCTATTTTATGGCATCAAAGTAATTATTCACTACATAACTGATCATTGTGAACCTACACTGCTGTCATAACAGGTTTTAAGTAAAGGGAAGAATAGATGATAGTACAGGATCTAGAGTCAGAGTGCTTGGGTTTAAACTTCATTTCCTCTATTTACAACCTGTGTAAGTTTGGACATAGGCCTTAAATTTATTGAACCTTAGTTTCATTATTTGTATAATTAAAGACCTCACAGACTTAGTATATTGACTGAGTTAAAACTATATGTGAAGTCCTGGCTCATGGAAACTAGAGTGTTTAAAAGTATCACAGTCCTTATACTAAACTCTTTAAATGTTTTTGTTCTCTAATTTTCACAACAATCCTATGAGGCAGGTTATGATGAGACATCCCTTCTCTCCTTGTGAATACACATAAGAAAGTGTGATTCAGAAAGAGGTTAAGTAACTTATCTATGAATTCACAACTGAGTAGTAGAACTAGGATTAGAATGTAGTCTTAGTCATATGCCTACATCAGGTTTTCTAACAACGATGCAAATATGGGCAATCTAACATCCCAGAAATTATGAATAATCAAAAAGCTATTTCCACTCTGCCGCAGCTATCCTAATATCTGTATCCAAACAAGGGGTTATATTACATATGTGCACACACACATCAATCGTGCCCGTCATATATAGTTCTCAAAATTTGTTCCCATGCCTTTGTATCCTTCCTTCCAGGCCAGCGACCCCACCTAGAAAAAGGGAGCTTATGTTTTATTCATTGCATAGCAAATTCACTTAACAATGTTAGTAAAAAGCAGTTGGTTTTAGCAAAGATTTGTTGAATAAATTTTAAAAAAATGCATGAGAAAGGGCTCTGTAAAAATCACAAAGTACAAACCAAGCTTTTGTAAAGTCAGATAAATTATTATAAACGTATGTTTGTATTTTTATTTATATATTTATTATAGTTAGAAAAATATAAAGTTATAAAACCAACTTAATAATAATGATTAACAATAATAACAGCTATAATACTTGTTGAAGATTCACTATATGGCAGGCTAATGGTCTTACCTTACACAACTCTGTGAAGTACTCTTATTTTCAAAGAACAAGGCATGCTTTAAGGTCACACACTAGGAAATGCAACTATTTAAATTTCTATATCAAACTACTTTTCTCTATATAAACACTTTTTAAAGAAAGCTATAAATTATACATATATATATATAATATACACACACATATATATATATATACATACACACACACATATATATATACACATATATGTTTCACAAACCTAAATATCACCCATTTAAATACATAATCCTGTGGGTTTTAGTATATTCACAAATGGTGCAACCATCATCATAATCTAATTTTAGAACATGTTCATCACCCCTAAAAGAAATGCAATATATACAAATCAGATCTAAGTACATATATTGCACATGCATGTAATAAATGCAAATTATTTTAAACAAAGCTTCTATTAAATATATGTACAAAGTATATTTGATAAGCTAATGAAAAAATCATGAAAGGAATTCTATAGGAGAAAATATGACTTTGTAGGGCTTCTGTAATTTTCATTAGCAACATCACCATCCATTTGAGGAGGGTAAGTAATTAAGAACTGATATCCAAATCAGATTATTGTAGGTCAAATGCAATTTCATGGACTTAGCATTTTCGTATTGACAACAAAATAATAAGACTAGGATGGAATGTATATAAAAATTGTGTAGAACTCATTGCTTTTGATACTTACTCTAATGTTATATTAGTGTCAAAGAGAGAAGTTTAGGAATATAACATGACAAAAGTTAAGGATATATTATATTTTCTCTTTCAGCATGATGGGTTCATGCACATTTTCTAAGAACCCAAAGCAATGCATTTGATAATTTACAACAATCATTAAAGCACAATTAAATAAATTCTGCATCCATTGCAAATAATGTAAAGAAACTCACGGTTGGTAAATGCATATTCTTCATTTTCATCATTGTCATCAGATGGAGCTTTATAAGGAGGTGGAAGTTTCATTGGAGGAGGAGCAGTTCCTTGCCTCTGCAGATGCAAAATTTGAGAGAAGGGTTATCAGCCTCTGCACAATCCTCTCCCTCAATGAAAAGGAGGATAAAAAGAAAATCAGTAAATATTTTCACAGTATCCAACTTCAGTAATGTCATGAGGATTGTAAAACAACTTATTTTCTTATGTTTATATTGTTAAGTAAAAATAAGTCTGTGATGTAAACAAACCAATACAGTAAACAGATTCAAATGCACAGCTTTTAAGATTATTGATCTACCCACAAGAATTCTTTCCTTTCCCCCGTGAAAAGCCAATATTTTCTTTACGCTGTTAAAGCTTAAGTTTCTTTGTTATTAACCAAGTATTTCAAATGAAAGGCATATCAAAATTAAACCTAAATGTAAAAACTAACCTCTGTATTAATTCTACAATTATTTAAACTTTTTATCCACTTGTAGAAGATACAGATTTTATACTTAAAAACATACTTGAAATGAAATACCAAGATTTTCTAATTGAAAAGGTATTCATCTATATGGTGTAGTCAGTATACATTTTAAAATTTTTAAAAAGAAAAGTCTTTATGAAGAATGTTTTATATTTCTGTAAAAGTATTCTTTAAATTTATACACCAAATGATACAACACACCAATATTTGGTTCAAATACTTCATTAAAGCAGAACAAAACTCTATGATCAAATTACCTTCACAGAATGAAGACTTTTTCTTGAATGCTGCCAGAAATAAAACATGCCAAACTTTATGGAGAGATCCAAGCTGCTAAAGAATATATACCCAATATACCCGATATACCCAAAACACTCCACACATTCCAAAACAACTGGATTAAGATTTGTTTTGCTACAGCATTTCAACAAAGTACATTCAATTATGATTTATATGACAAAACCACTAATGGCAGGATACACTTCCGTAAATGGACAATGATTGAGCCATTACAGAAAGCAGGCATGTAATAAATTCTTCCAAAATAGAAAGCACTATTCGGGATCCATAAAAGAAAACACCCACACAAGTTTATTTAAGATAGTGTCTAACCAAAGTAGTACTTCGTATATATGTAGAAAATCTAAAAATTGATAAAATTTAAGAATGATGAAGGAAGAGAAGATGCTGAATATAAAATGCTTATTAGGCAACAAAGGAATACAGAAATGTCATCATGGTGTCCCTTTAGTTCTTGCTTGAAAAAAGTTAAAAGTGAGTTAAGCAAAGAGTATAAAAGGCAAATAAATTTTTTTGGTAAAGCTGTTCCTCAAAACTAGATTATTCTAAGTCAAAGACAATGTTCAGAACAAGGGCAGACATCTTTTAACATAATATTAAGAGATGAGTTCTTTAATAGCATTTTTTATATTTAAGGGGAAATTGTTTACACAATGGATTTATTTAATTAACTCTACATTCTCGAGAAGAATATACAGGATAAGCATGTCTTGGTCTCTCTACAGTTTGAATGTGAGCTGCCAAATACCTGAGGTATATTTGAAAAGCACATGAAATAAGGGTGTGTGTGCAGGGTCAGGCCCTCCCTATGACAATGGAGGCTGGAGCCATGGATATACAAGGAGGACAAATCAGTATACATCTCCATGAGGGCAACACAGAACGTACTGTCCTCAGCTCCAAGAACAGTGCCTGATACAAAGCATGCCCTCCTTAAATAAACTTATTCAGAGTGAGTAAATACCGTATTAGGCTGTGCATAATACGCTCACATATGTAATGCGTACCCATGTGTTTGGCCCAAAATGTCAGGGGAAAAGTCTTTTATTTTTTTAATTCAAATATTTTATTTGTTTATATGTAGGTACTTGGTTTTTTGTATTATAAAGGAATTTTAGCATTTATTTTTTAATATAACTCATATGTGGAATATAAAACTGAAAACACCAGAGGAACAAAAACTCATGGACACAGTCAATAGTTTAGTGGTTACCTGAGGATAGTGGGTGGGGGAATCAAATATATGGTGATGGAAGAACTGCCTCTGGGTGGTGAGCACATAATGCAATAGACAATGTAATGTAGAATTGTACACCTGGAACCTGTGTAATTTTTATTAACCAATGACACCCCAATAAATTTAATTTTTAAAAGAGTATCATATTCAAGGTATTATTTTTGCATATGGATATCATTATTGATTTCTAGTTACACTTTTAACTCATAAGCATAAAAAATAGAATTAAAACATTTATATAGATATGGAATTAGTACTACCCATGTATAATGTGCATCCTTATTTTTCCCTTATAAATTTGGGCAAAAAAAGTGTGCATTGTACATGGCAAAATACAGTAACGGGTTGTCACTCACGTTGTTTAGGTTCCCTGACATATTAACTTTTAGAAAAACAACAATGATGCAAATAATTCTTGTTCAATAGCATTGCACATTAATTTTGTCTGGTAGAGTTGCAAATCATTTTAGTTCTGTAGAAAGGATAACTCCAAAGGTTACAGTCTTACTGCACTGTAAGACATTAATGGAATCTTAAGCATTCTTTCTTTCAGCTACTATATATACTTCACTCTCTTCATTTCTCTCTGAACTAGGCTAGCCATCTTGTTAGTTCCCTAATGAGTTGAATACATACCTGTCACCTGTACATTTTGCATAATTTTACAGGTCATGTTTTTAGTTTTTTCATAAATTATACTTTGTCAGTTTTGGAGGTCCCACTGAGATGGTTCAAATAGACTCACTTTCCAGAGCCAATTAAACAGTGATACCTGTGATATACCTTTCATGAGCTGTTTTAATCCCATATACATGACTTCTTGACCTCCCAGAGTAAATCCCTAGTGACAACAAAACTGTCATTTTGACTCTGTTTCTCCATATTTAAATTTAAAATTCTATGTTTTTGTTTCTGATTTGGTTCTGACTTGCACTTGGGTTATAAATTTTCCATTAGTAGCAGCAATAAATGGAGTTTTTTTGAAGAAATTAAAGAAAATTTTAATAAGTTCTAAAATAGTATTTAAATATACTATGTTAACGGTTAAGGCAGCTCAATATCATAAAGATAGTTAAAACTTCTTTCCAAATTAATCTACAGATTCGACACAATTCCTATGAAAATACCCAGGAATATTTTTGTGGAATTTGACAAACTAATTCTAAAATGCATATGAAAAAGAAAAAAGAAACACACAAATAGGCAAAATACTTCTAAAGAAAAAGAAATATGTAAAAAAAATCGCTCTACCAGAGGACAAGATTTATCATTAGGCTTTAATATCTAGGTAGGACACCATTCATGTTTTGAGTAACAAATGAAACAAAAGCAAGCTCAGAAACAGACTTCTCCTGATAACCTGACATATGACGGAGCTTGTGTTGCAAAATCACTGGGTAAAGGAGGGACTATTTTTAGATATTGGGATGATTAATTAATTAATTATCCTTATGGGAAAAATGAAAGTTCATCCGTACCTTACATCATATCCTAAAACAAATTTTTAGCTCAACTAGTTCTACTCAAATAGAGGGAGAAAAACAGGAATGGATGATTGATTCTGATTGATGGTAAGGACTGTTTTCTCAGTAGAGATGACCTCTACCTTGGTCCTTGGAGGATGAAAAGGAAGAACAGCGTGGGAAATGGACTTTCAGGCTGCGAGAACAGCAAGATCAAAGTTTGAGAAACTCCCAAGTGTGCGAGGCATTTTCTGGGAATGGACAGACAACTAACTAGCCCAGCTTAAAGTAAAAAGAGATACGGTAAAGATGACGATGGCTGATTGGTTCTCGATAGCATTTTTACATCTATGCTTCACTTGGTTTCTGGACTTTATACTGGCCAGAATGAACCAGTTATGTTCACAGAAAGGAGTATTATTATAAATATAGTACTTTCCCCCAATAGTCACCTCCAAACCATTCTTATTAATTACAGCTCTGATAGGCCAAAAAAATTTTTTTTTAAGTTTGAGATGTTCAAATTACCTTTTCGTTATTTTCTTGAGTATCTTGGTCCTGGTTATTAGCGACTTTGTTGGTCTTGTTATGCATGCTAGTAATGACCTATCACCACAAAAAATAAAGGAGAAGGGGAAGAGGAAAATGTTTAAATGTCACAAGTGTTTTTTAAGACAGTTAAATCTTAACTGACTTCACCTACAAAGCAAAGATGAGAAGTACAATTTAAGACAAAGAATATAACTAGAAAATATGACAAGTTATATCACCCAAAATGGTGTGTGTGTGTACCACCAAGAGGCAAAAAAAGCACACTTTTTTTTTAAGATTTATTTTATTGTTTCTGACAGAGAGAGACAGAGAGAAGGGAGAGAGCCCAGAGCAATCTCCATAGTTGTACATCATCAGTTTTTGACATAGTTTCATTCTACACAGGTAGGCAGGGGGCCGTGCAAGATAGAAACCAGGCAGGGGTCTCCCGCATATAAGGCACACCCCGAGTTGGGGGTTCAACCAGGGGCCTCCCATATGGGAAGCTCGCCCCAGCAAGAACTGAACCGGGAGCAACATCCCAGATCAGCATATGGGTCCACATGGGCCAGGACCCCTGTCCAGGATTTGATCCTTGGACCCGGACGCTGCAAAGCTAGCACTTAACCTGTTGAGCCATCCTGGCACTCCTCACACGCTTTTGTGTATAGATCCAGGAAGTGAAGATGATAACTAAAAAGGTTGGCTGTCATCCAAAGCATCTCATTTTGCAAAATACAGATTTAGGGGTAATGTAAATTAATCCCTAGAACATAGGGCACATCATTTATTTGATAGATTTACCTTACTTATCATTGTACTCCAGTTATCTAGTATGCTGTACACACTGAATAAATATTCCCCTATCACTGTTAGCATAAAAGTGAATTACAAATCTATTTACAGCATTGAATAAAAAAGTCCAGTGAGAACTGGAACTTAGTGTTATTTATCACTATAACCCTGGTGCTCAGAAAGAGTCTAATACTTAGTTGCACTCAATAAATGTTTATACATGAATTAAACAGTTCAATTTCATAGAAATAATTTGAATTCTTAATGGTCCCAACAGTATAGACTACTTTTTGACTCATTTCTTTTTGTAAAATTATATATGAAGCATCTTAGGAAAATACAGAATTTTTAACATTGTTTTAAAAAGGCTACTCAAATAGTTAACAAATAATCTTGCCATAAAATCTAATTACAAATATGAAGATTAAAAGGAAAAAACAAATCTTCTTTCTCAGAAATTTAAAGGAACAACTGGCCTAGGGATACGTTAAACAACAAAACCTAGGGTATACAGGGATGGCTCAGAGGTTGAGCACTTGTCTGTCAATCATGAGATCCTGGGTTCGGTTCCTGCCCCTGGCCTGTACAAACCCACATGCTGAACTAAAAATGTGCAGCTGTGGAGAATGCTCTGGGCCCTCTCCCCTTCTCTCTCTCTCTCTCTCTCTCTCTCTCTCTCTCTCACTTTCTCTGAAAAACAATAAAAAATAGATCTTTAAAACAAAAACAAAACAAAAAGAAGCATCTCTCTAAATGCCATTTAAGATGAATTTTTCTTCACTTTTGAGTCTAAAAAATAATTTAATTTTGGAATACAGAAGAAAGTCTCAGAAATGTTTAATCTAAGTAAAAAACAATAGTAATGATATATCAACATATATTCAATCCTTCCTATGTGAACAGACACTATGCTAGTACTTAATATTTATTTCTCTGTTAAATATACACAACAACCTAAGTCAGAGTTCAAAACTGGTGGGCCTAGAGGGATGTGTTTCCTGTCCTAAAGAATCTTAAAACCAAACAGAACACTTCACCTCCCTGAATATCTGCCCACACTGGATCTATTTTTCCCCATGAAAAAACTAGCTGCAGCTGAAAAGCAGAAGCTTTGGGGTGGGACAGAATATCAGTTGTCACTCATAAGGTTTATATTTGTTTTTCAAATAGCGGAAAAATTTATTCTATACCCATATCATTAGCAAAATCTGGAAGACAAAAGGCTTACCAAGAAGACTACATCTTTAAGAAAAGAAAAAAAAAGGAGTCTATTTCTTGAGAAAGTAAAAAAATATGTTTATTTATTATCAGTTTGCAAAATGTACACGTGTCAAAAGAATTTAGGCATCATAAAACAGTGGCATTAGGAAGTACAAATGGAATACTGGAATAAAAGAAAACACATGGTAATAAATTTAATGAACTGAAGGGATGAACTCAATTTCAAAAGGGTTTTTTTGAACATTTAAAAAAATACATGATGCCACTGTGAAATAAAGTTATGTTATTAAGAGGGAAAAGCTGCCTTGGCATAAAAACTTTCTAGAGGAGTGCAATACAAATTATGAGTATGGTTCTCAAGTATTTGCTAAGTAAATTTAAATAGATACACACTTTTCATTCTAGATGCTTAAAACACAGTCAAGAAATACAGGAGAAAAAGCTTAAAGCATCTGTTAAAAGCAAGAATATAAAAATATAAAACAAAATACAGCTAAAAAAAAACAAACAAACCCAAAAGTAAAAATCTAAACACCACCACTCAGTGCATGGTGTTGATGAGAATTTCCATGTGGCCAAGGTACAGTTAGATATAGAAAATGTCTCACATTAGCCATTAGAAAATTAGTTCTTTTGGGAGCTTTGAGGAGCGTCTCAAAGTAATATAAAGTGGTCAAAACAGATTAAGCATTTGGAGATGCTGAGATGGCTCAACAGGTTGATCGCTTACAGTGATACGGACCAAATCCCGGCCCCTGCCCGAGCAAACCCATATGTTGAACTACGGGGCAAGTAGTAATCAACCAGCCCAATGGTGAAGGTTCTTGCCTCCCATGCAGGAGACCCCCAGTTCGGTTCTCACTCTGTATGTTACCATATTCACCTGTGTGGAATGAAACTACATTACAATTAATGATGTACAACTATGGAGACTGCCCTGGGTCCACCCAACTTTTCTCCCCCACCTCTCAAACAATAAAACAAATCTTAAAAAAAAAGAATAAAGAGATTAAGTATTTGGCTTTTGTTCCTATTTCTGTGATGATCAGTACTACTTGAAACAGTAAGTAAGATGGGGAGAACACCATCTTGTAAAGACATGAAACTTGATTCCTTTCATTTCTTCATTTAACAGGAATCACTTTGTGCTAAAAAAAAAAAAAAAGGAACAATTCATGGATGCAATAATAACACCATCACCTAAATATGCTCCCTTGGCTAGAACTGCAGAGAGTTCATTACTTGATGAAGCAAACACGCAATGTGGCAGGCAGTCTAATATGCTGCATGGGGGATAAGTGACTTGAACATGGCAGGATGCTGAAGAGATTTTCTTTTATATGAAGAATTAAAAGAAGTTGCACTGTTTATGTCATCCAAGTGAAAATTTCCATCTCAGTTCACCAGCAAACGCTGGATTAAAAATCTGGCCTTTCTGGTTAACTTTTTAACCTACTGAATGCTTTCAATATTTTTTGGCAGGGCATTCAACAAGTGGCCACATAAATGTATAATTTGATTGGCTCATTCTGGTTCAAAGCTGTTTCTTTGTAAGTATCATTTGGCAAGTGATACTCTGGCCAATTTTTCTGTTGAACTCAGCTTTTAAATCAATTCACCTCTCGAAACCAGTCCTGATGGTGTAAATGGTGGGAAGATTGAAAGGGGCTGAAGTGTAATGCTGTACGTAGCAGCAGAGGTGCCTGCGTGGGGTGAGGCCGCAGCACACTGGGTGCAGGCAGCCTAAAAGCATTTGGAAATAGCATACTGGTGCTCCTGCCCTTGGGGCAGCCAAACATTTGTTTGCCCAGTTTAACATACAAATATTATTTTCTGTATCGCTTAACAAACAAAGGGTTGAAAAGCACTGCATTACAATATTACAAAGCAATTTTTTTCCAGAATATGTACAATTTTTCTCTTCTTTAAAAGTACCTATGTTTTGAACAGCTGTCTTGCATTATAAAAACACAAAAACAAAAATATTGCTTCTAGTTACAGGTGTTCAGAGTCTCTTTTCTGCTGCAAATGATAATATAAAATATACACCCTCCCCCTGACATTTGTGTATCAGAGTTCTAATTCCATACCAAAACACTGATTTATTACAGAAAATAATTTTATGATTAAATACTGCTACTTTTGAATTTGGAATTCCCAACAGAACATAACAATATACCATGTTTGTATTTTTACATGCTTTAATAAATACACAGAACATTTACCAGTATCTTTAGAATGTTTTTATACTTGACCCTTTTTACATTCAAGATATTTTATAAACAACATAACTGGCTCAAAAAAGTTAAATAACTTGCCTCCAAGTTAGCAAACCCACCAAGGAGGGAATCAAGGAATCAAAAAAGGTCTGTTTGACCCCACAGTGACTTAAACCAGTGTACACTAGAATGACTCAAATTTAACCAGGAGATCAAAATTGGGAGGAAAAAAATAGGGAAATTTAAATTACGAACTAAATTTTTACGAAGCCAATGCTTTTTCTAGATAATAGCAGAGTGACAATTAAAATATGCAGAAACATACTTGGAGGCTAAGGTTTGGTTTGCATATATAAAGAACATTTTTAAACTTTTTGAAAATATAAACTATAGCTTACTCTTGGAGTGGATGACAAGCTCTGAACAACAAACACCACAGGGTTTCCAGCATTCTTAATGGCTTCAACTGCTTCACTGTGTGAGGCATTCTGCAAATCCACTCCAGAAACCTACAACACAGAAGTAATTTATTTCAATTAAAAAGGCAGGAGATATCGTGGATAGATTAATTCAAAGTTCATGTGTATTATCTTATGAGGACTGCTGGAGTCTAATGAATTTAACCAAAGGGGGTAAAAACTGTAAGATTGGTCCATTAAGAACTTTTCTGTTATAGAACACATTTAAGGGAAGTAACAATTCACTTAAAAAAAAAAAAAAGATAATTTTTTCAACAACAATAATCCTGGTTAAATATAATTATTGAAAATTGAAGCTCAGTCAGTAACAGAACCTTAAAAGCTTCTGAACTTGCAATGTCACCTCTGCCACAAACATAGTACATAGCTCTGGGGGTGATAAGGGAGAGTAGGGGATCTCGTTGGACTCTTCTCTCAAGTAAACTGAGAAGAATGATATTTTAAGCAAAGTGTCCATTATCACAATTGATCAATTTAATACTTCTTAAATTATGTTCAAAAAGAAATACAAAAACATTCATAGGTTCTTTTACTAAGTGTCCTATGTTGAGTAAATTTGGCCAAGAGTAAATGGCTCCTCAGTATACCAATCTCAGAGAACCTAACTTGGAAACGTGTCCATAATCTCCAAAGGCGTTCTGTATTTACCAAACATATATAACAGAATTAATTTTTCAAACCAATAATGTAACAATCACTTTGTAAGCATTGGGGTGGCTTATGGTCAGTGAATAGTGACAATTTCTGAATACTGCTTTGCCATAAGGGAGCCAAAGAAATAGAAATGTGGGTGGGGAGGGATGTGGGTTCAAAGTAGGTTTTTGTTTTTAAGATGGGAGATATTATTGCAATAGTGATGCAGAGGAAAGAAAAATGAATGATAGAGAGTAAAGTGGTAACTGTGGAAGCAAATCTTTGGACAGTGACCAGCGAATGACTTCTACTGCACAAGTTAGAGAGACTAGCTTTAGATAAAGCACAGACAGTTCATTTGCTGTTACAGATACTATCAGAAAAAAGATTTAGTACACAGTGGGAGTGAGGGAAGTTCCCTTTTGACTGCTTCTATTTTCTCAATGAAACAAGAAACAACTGTGATAAACTAAGATTAAGAGTGAGGAAGAATGTATAGGAAGTTTGAAATAGTTACCTATGGGAAGAAGGAGAATGAAACAACTAGAAAGATATAGAATTGCAGGGCAGAGCTAAAAACCCACTTGAGGGGTTGGTCATGAATTTAAAACTAGACTAGACAGCACGGCAGTTATTTTCTTCAGTGATGCTAGAGATCTGAAATAAGCAGAGCTGCATTTAACTAGGACATGGTTCCTCCACACAAGTTCTGTGAAAGGAAAAAGGATCAAAGGAATTGGAAGCGTATGCAAGGGAGTGATTAGGATGATCAATCATTGAATCTGAGCAGAGTGAGGAGAAAAGTGAGCATTCCAAAACCTGAGGGACAGACAAGTGAAGGCCCTCCGGTAGCAGATAGGAGCCGGGTGTCAGAAGGGTTTAAAGGCAGGTGAGTCTACAGCAGGGATTGCCAACCCCGTGCCCACGGGCGCCATGGCACCCGCGGCCCGATTTGTGTGCGCCCGCCATTATTTGACTGCATCAGTTTTTCATAAACACTAAGTAAAACTATAATTTATTTTTATACATTTGTTAGAATTTTAAAATATTGTTGGAGTATCTACACAGGTTCATTATATTCGCTGGTATGTTTGCGATATCGTATGTATAAGTGTTTCCCTAGCTGTCGCCTTTGTACACGTCGCGTCTTGTGTAGCCGCTGCGCTCTTTAAACTCTCCTCCCCCCAACCGGGAGACGCCAAGTTGCCATTTTGATTGCGGTTGCTGGACTGATCGGGTCGTGACGGTTAGCTAGGATCACAGTGTTTTGATATATTTGATTTTAAATGAACTAAAAGCGAGGTAGGTTATCTATTATTATGGTGGCAATTTGATATGATATTGTAGTTCTATAACTATTTTTATTTGTATTTAGTCCTAAAATGAGTGGACCAAATAAGAGAAAACGAACCTATAATTTGAACACAGACTGGGAGGAATCATATTGTTTCATTAATTTAAAAGGTCAATGCGTTTGCCTGTTGTGTGGCAGTAGTATTGCAGTGCCGAAAAAACATAATGTTGAATGTCACTTTCAGACAAGTCATACCACTTTTGATACGAATTATCCACTTAAATCTGAAGTAAGAAAGAAAAAAATAAATCAACTAAAATGAAGTTGAACTACTCAACAGACTGTTTTCACTATATATGTGGAAAAATCTAAAAAGGCAACCATTGCTTCTTTCAAAATTTCTCACATGCTCGCAAAGAAAAAACCTTTCCAGGATGGTGAATTGTTCAAAGAAGCATTTCTGACTGCTGCCGATTGTTTGTTTGAGGAATATTCTAACAAGCGTGAGATTATGTCAGCGATACAAGACCTACAGTTGTCAAATAACACAGTCACAAGAAGAATACACGCAATTTCAAAAGACTTGCAAACTCAGTTAAAGATTGACTTGGAAATATGTGACTGCTTCTCTCTGCAATTTGACGAGTCAACAGATATATCAGACACCGCACAGTTGGCAGTTATGGTGAGAATGGTATTTAGTAACTTCACAGTAAAAGAGGAGCTGTTGCAAATATCACCAATGAAAGGACAGACGAGTTATAAAACTTTCAGAAAGTTATAAAACTTTCAGAACATATGCCAGGTCGATAAACATGCCTTTGCATAAGTTGTCTGCGATAACTACCGATGGGGCACCAGCAATG
>PVKE010013042.1:0-13847 GCA_004027555.1 Craseonycteris thonglongyai
GTGTTATTTGACAACTGTAGGTCTTGTATCGCCGACATAATCTCACGCTTGTTAGAATATTCCTCAAACAATCGGCAGCAGTCAGAAATGCTTCTTTGAACAATTCACCATCCTGGAAAGGTTTTTTCTTCTTTGCGAGCATGTGAGAAATTTTGAAAGAAGCAATGGTTGCCTTTTTAGATTTTTCCACATGTCTAGTAAAAGCAGTCTGTTGAGTAGTTAAACTTAATTTTAGTTAATTTATTTTTTTCTTTCTTACTTCAGATTTAAGTGGGTAATTCGTATCAAAAGTGGTATGACTTGTCTGAAAGTGACGTTCACCATTATGTTTTTTCGGCACTGCAATACTACTGCCACACAACAGGCAAATGCATTTACCTTTTAAATTAATGAAACAATATGATTCCTCCCAGTCTGTGTGAAAATTATAGGTTCGTTTTCTCTTATTTGGTCCACTCATTTTAGGACTAAAAAAATAAAAATAAAAGTAGTTCTAGAACTACAATATCATATCAAATTGCCACCATAATAATAGATGACCTACCTCGCTTTTAGTTCATTTAAAATTGAATATATCAAAACACTGTGATCCTAGCTAACCATCACGACCCGATCAGTCCAGCAACCGCAATCAAAACGGCAACTTGGCGCCTCCCGGTTGTGGGGAGGAGAGTTTAAAGAGCGCAGCGGCTACACAAGACGCGATGTGTACAAAGGCGAAAGCTAGGGAAACACTTACACATACGATATCGCAAACATACCAACGCATATAATCAACCTGTGTAGATACTCAAACAATATTTTAAATTTCTAACAAATGTATAAAAATAAATTATAGTTTTACTTCGTGTTTATGAAAAACTTCTGATGCAGTCAAATAATTGTGGGTGCACACAAATCGGGCCATGGGTGCCATGGCGCCTGCAGGCACGGGGTTGGGAATCTCTGGGCTAAGCCCATAAACCTGATGCTGACTCCAGGTACTTAGCACCAGAATTGATACCCAGCTGGGGTTGAAGAATCAGAGAATTGGAGAATTAGTGCGGAAAAGACACCAGATATTTGCTCTCAGGAGGAAAAAAGAACCCTTCAGTAGTCTTCTCAAATTGAGCACTGTGCTTTTAGACACTTGTTATAGAAGTGGTTTATGGGAATTACAGACATTTTATTTAAATTTCTAGTTTTTCTCTAAATGTTACCAGCATTTATGTGAAATAGAAACTTCCCCTGCAAACAAGACTGAATGCTGTGGCTATTTCCTGGCCACATAGGAAACCTTGCATTTCTCTTCAGTTCCAGGATGGGCATTTAGTAAGGAACGGTGGTTGCTGCTTTATTCTGCATGTGAAAGTACTGTTATGGTTCTACTGTAAGCAGAGATAATTGTGGGTCTCAGGTAATGGACCTCACATTTTGTTCTCATTAACTGAACAATGGTTTATGGTTCAAAAAAG
Organism: Craseonycteris thonglongyai; assembly: GCA_004027555.1. Taxonomy (NCBI): domain Eukaryota; kingdom Metazoa; phylum Chordata; class Mammalia; order Chiroptera; family Craseonycteridae; genus Craseonycteris; species Craseonycteris thonglongyai. The sequence goes on from PVKE010013042.1 coordinate 1,455, forward strand.
CACTTTGATAATTTAATTTACTGGATTCTAGAAAAATGCCCATAAATACAAAGGATGCAAAATTTTGCATACAATTTGGGGGTCATATGGACCCTCACCTTTACCTAAATGCCCCTCCTCCCCAAATTGTTTGCAGAATTGCCACCATGCAGAGAAAGGGAAATTTAGAGTAGTGTCTTTCTCGTCCCCTGGATAGTGGAGAGATGACATGATAAAACACCTGCAAAAGTTCTATCAAGGTTGAGTCCTAACCTTGTCTGACTAAGAAGTGGTGGTGATAATTGGCAGGCTGTGTGAGTTTTTTCCCCCAACTTTATTGAGATGTCTGCCTCATAATATTGTGTAAATTTAACACGTTAAGCGCCATGTCAGTCACCGGTGACTGACACTGAACTTTCCATTTGGACCGCGTCAGTCACCGGTGACCGACAGTATACTTTTCATGCAGGCCATGGTGTTGTATGTCAACTGATGATATAAAATTTAAAAAATTACATTCTACTAATAAATTTTAAATAAGTAAGATGTCCCGCTTATCTTTCCATTTTAAAATGGTTATTCCTTTTTTGTTTTCCTTCGCTATAATTTCTCCCCATTTAGGGGACATTTTCATGTTCACAGGCAAAGAAAAATCTTTTTCTGCACTGGAACAGGAATCGCAGACAACTGACTGAATATAAAGGATTTCTAAAATAATACATTGTACAAGTTGTGGTAAATAATAAATATTCACACAGTAAATATATTCTATATATAAACATTCAGCTTTATCACAACCTAAACAGATCTCTGGTCGCCAGCATTTTGGTGACATCTGATCTAACAGGCCAAGCGGTAAGCAAGACAAAATAGCCTGGGTGCTTAACGTGTTAAGATATAAAACACAAAGATTTAATACATGTATATATTGCAAAATGATTACCACAATAAAGCTAGTTAACACATAGTTACCTTGTGTGTGTGTGTGTGTGTGTGTGGTGAGAAAGAACATGTGGAGTTTGTTTTATTTTAATGTATTGGGGTATAGCATTGGTTAATAACATTGTATAAGTTTTAGGTGCACAACAAATTATACACATGCCATGCTATACAGCATTCATGTATATAAAAAACATCTGTGTACTACATTGTATGCTCACTGCCTGACGTCTAGTCTCCTTCCATCACCATGTATGTGACCCCCCTTTGCCTTCTGCATCCTACCCCCAACCTTCCCCTCTACCACCATTCTGTTTTATGTATCTATGAGTTTGTTTGGGGGGGAGTTGTTGGTCCATTTGTTGCTTTTTATTTTATATCCCACATAGGAGTGAAATCATATGGTCTTGTCCTCTTCTGTCTGACATATTTCACTTAGCATAATATTCTCAAGATCCATCCATGTTGTCAAGAACCTGCATTTTGAATAATTAGCCTCTATGCCTCTTTCAACTTGACCCAGGGTGTACTGATCCCTGAAGGGCTACAGGCCAAGATATGAGACTACACCAGATTGAGGCCAAAGCCAACTTGAGGCCATGATGATTAGAGAGAATAATTTCTATTGGACATAAGAGAAAGAGAAGCCAGAATGAAAATTAAGAGTAAAAAGTGAAGAAGGGAGGAAAATAAAAAAGGAAGAGGGTAAATGTGAAGAAAGAACCAAAGAAGAATGGTAGTGATAAAAATTAAAAATAGATTTTGCATCCCATATACTACTCAGTTCTTTGTGGAAGAAGGCATATATGTATGATGCTGAATTTAATGACTCCACCCAAGAAAGCCAGGCTCATGGCTTCATAGGTTTCTGAGATGCCTTCAGGATGCGAGAGACACATGAAATCACTAGGGTTAGATCCATTTCTTCAGCCCCAGCTCAAGTGTGAGTTGTGGAAAGACTGAAAAGTCACTATTTCTATGTATATTTTAGCAAATGGAAGGCTTATGTCTAAAAGATTTATTGTATTGTTTGAGAGAAGGTAAAAGAGACAGAGAGAGAAAGAGAGAAGAGGGGAAGGCCCAGAGCAGTCTACATTGTTGTACATCATTAGTTTTTTGACAGTTTCATTCCACACAGGTGGATGTGGGCCCACACAGGGCAAAACTGGGAGCCTCCTGTATGGGAGGCTAGAACCTTCACCGCAATCCTGGTGGTTACTAGTTGCCCTGCAGTTCAGCATGTGGGTTTGCATGGGCCAGGGCGAGGATTCGATCCCCGGACTTTGCAGTTGCAAGGCAAGCAATCAACCTGTTGAACTATCCTGGCATCCCTAAATGTGCTATTAAAAACTGGGTTTGGGGGAAGCCAGGATGGCTCAGTGGGTTAGGCGCTCACTTTGTAGCGCCGGGGACTGAGGATCGAATCCCGGCCCTGGCCCGTGCAGATCCATATGCTGAACTGGGGAGTTCCCCCAGTTCAGTTCTCTCTCTGTCTCTGTATCTCTCTCTCTCTCTCTCTCTCTCTCTCTCTCTCTCTCTCTCTCTCTGTCAAAAACAATAAAATAAATAAATAAATTTAAAAAAAATTTAAAAAATTGGATTTGCTAAAATTGCCTTAATTCAGATTTTTAACTCAATGTCTTTAAACATTGCTTCAAGTGACCAAGGAAAAGAAAACGATTCAGCAGTCAGAAAGCAAGTGAACAAAAGTGTCTGGGTTGGATACCAGAATAAGTGCAGTTCTTCCTGCTTTCCCTTACTCTTTAGAAAATTCTATTTCAAAATAATGCTTATGAAATCTTTCATTGCAGGGGACAAAGCATGTAATTTGATGATCTTCGACACTCGAAAAACAACTAGACAACCCAACTGCTACCTGTTTTTCTGTCCCAGTGAGGACGCCTGTCCACTGAAACCAGCAAAGGGGCTTAGGAGTTACAGGATAATTAGAGGTAACAAGAACATTATTCTTTTTCTTTTGTGATTGCAGCTATTTAAGGATGTGGTTCACGTGAAAGATTTTCTACGAAAGAGTCTAAGTAAAACTGCCAAGAGGGGTCACAAATACAGAGGCATACCAGAAAAATCTAACAATTTAAAATTAAACTTATTAAACCAAACACCTTTTTTCCACTGAAAGACCTCTGAACAATAGTATTTTGTTTTGATTTTACCATCATATTCATAATATAAAAGGTGCATAGATCTTTCATGAAAACATTTTGAAATACTTCTTTAGAACAATGTTAGCAACACTAAAATAAGTGTATATGTCTCCTGTTTTGAAAGGGTTAAGACTTATGTGAATATACAAAATTCAATTATGTGTGTCATTAAGTTAGAATTACTTTACAGTCACATCATCTGAAATCTAAACTCATTGGAGTATTGTCTAGACCTGGAGAGAAATTCATTTAAAAAATAGTAATTGAGCATCTGCCATGTGCCAAATTCTGGTCAAGGCATTGGGAATAGAATTTTCATGCTCATGGAACTTATATTTGTTCAGAACATAGAAAATAAACAACTAAAAAATTAGTACCGGTAGTATAATTATTTGGCTATGTCTTGGTGAGATTTTGACTCATTAATTTTTTAGAATGAAATGCTTTCAGTATTAAATTTTCTTTTGTCGAAGTTTTAGAAAGCTGCCATTATACCCTTGATTATTAATATCAATTTATGTGGTCATTTATTCAATAAAAAACCAATATTATTCAGTATCTCCTACGTGCCAAGCACTCTTTACTCCCTGGTAATACAAAGATACTACACCAAACATGAAAAACAAGGTTATCACTTCTGAAACATGATTTGGGAGAGAGAAACAATAGCCATAGTAAATAAATAATCAAGAAAAACATAGTCTCATTATCTGCTATGCAGATAATTGAGCTAAGGCAACATAGTGGATAATCCCTGCATGGACCCTGTAGATTAGGTGATGGAAGGAAACCCTGGGAAGAAGTAACTTCTAAACTGAGATCTGAACTGAGAGGAGCCAGAGGTGAGAAAGATCGTGGGAAGACCTTCCAAGCAGAGGAAATAGCCTGTTCCAATATCTGAAGGCAGAGTGGTTTTGGAGTGTTTGAAGAGCAAACACTCCAACTCCAGCTGGCTGACTTATAGTGAACCATGTCTGAGGGTGGGCTGATAAATTTTGCCTCCCCTTAAGTACAAAATGAAGGGGAAAATAGATTTTACTAGAATAAAAAAAATGTATATACCTACATCATTTGTTGTCAGAGCTGCATAATTATTTTTCTATAAAATCACCACACATTTTAGTATATTTCTGCCAACACTGCACTAGTTTTTTGAAATCCGTCCTTAAAAAAAATTGGTGTTTTGTTTTTGAAACCATTTCCTCACTGCAGACTTCACCTCTTCATCACAGATGAAACGCTGGCCCTTCAAGGGTTCCGTTAGTGTTGGGAACAGGTGGAAATCAGCAGGCGTCAGGTCTGGGCTGCACGGTGGATGCGGCAGCACTGACAGGTCGAGGCGTTGAATGGCGTCTCTTGTTGCTGCACTTGTGTGAGGCCTGGCGTTGTCATGTTGAAGAAGTCTTTCATTTCTCATTTTAATCTATTTGATTCTCCTTTTGAATGCAGTAAGAGTTTCAATATAACGTTCAGAGTTTATTGTTGCTCCTTTTTCAAGAAAGTCTGCAAGAAGATCACAATTAGAATTCCAAAAAACAGTCAACATGACTTCCCAGTCAAGGCCTGAATTTTGAATTTTTTGGCTGAGGTGATCTCTATGCCTTACGGCAGTATTCCAGGGACTGCCTTTTGTTCTCAGGGTCATGATGATGAGCCCAAGTTTCATCACCTGTAATGATTTTCTTTAAGAAGTCCGCACCTTCTTTTTCAAAAATTTCAAAAAAATTGGAGGAACTCTTTCCACTGTTAAGAATTCTGTAACAGCACGCTATTTCAACCGAATACCTGAACACTCTTCCATTTCAGTGTGCACTGGGTGAAAAATGTAAGCCTCTGTCTATGCAAGGTCAAGAATGATGTGACACAGAACCAGTTATATTCAGCAATGTGTAATATCACAAAAAAAACATTACAGTGGAGGCAAAATTAATCAGCCCACCCTCGTACATAGAGTCATATGCCAGAAGTAAGAAGGGTAGGGAGATCCCATTAAGCTTTGTAAGCCAGGGTAGTAGGGTAGGACGTTATTTTAGGTGTGTAATGGGAAGCCATGGGAAGTTTTAAGCAGGCATGTAACGTAGTGTTTTCAAAGTGATTTCTCAAAGCTCACTGTGACCGACCGCTCTCTTGGGAATGGACGGTGACAGCAGCAAGAGGGGAGGTGGGAAGCCTGGGTGGGAGGTCAGGTGAGATCCACGTGAAAGGTCATGGCTTGGTGGACAAGGGAGGTGGTAGAGGAGGCGGAGAGGAGGAAACATGGGCCATTTCTGAGGTAGCATTGACAGACCTGCTGCTGGCATGAATGTTGGGGACAAGGGAAGGAAGAGAGCCATTGAAACGGAGTCTAAGCTTTTGGTTTGGCCATCTAGATGCATGGTGGCACTATCTACTGAGCTGAGGCAGGTTTCAGGACAAGTGGCTTTAAGGTTGGGAGGGGAGTGCAGTCAAGGCTTCCCTCTTAACCGGATTATGCCACGTGAGGTAGTTTGGGGAATGCATGGCTCAGTGCGCCTGGGCACTGACTGCTTTGTCTCCTGGGTGAGTCTGAGTCTGGGTTTTGTTCATCAACCAGGAAAACCTGATGTAGCAAACATTCCCTTTAAACAGATTGTTTGTGTAAATTCTTCCTAAATAGTGATGTGAGCTTCAGTATAAAAAGTGTCCCATAAGGTACAAAGTTTCAGTTTTGCAAGATGAAGAAAGCTATGGAGGTGGATGATGGTGATGGTTTCACAACAGCGTGAATGTACTCAGTGCCACGGACTTGCATCTATATTTCACCACAATTATTTAAAAATAATATTTTTAAAAAGACTATGGCAGGGAACAAATTGGCTTCTCAAAACACCCAAGACCTTACCACACATGGACAGTGTCTCTTCCTCTCCTCCCCTTTGGAGCTTTAGTGGCCAGAGGGGCTGCCCCTGGTCTGTGTGGCTCCTTCACTTCTCCTGCCTATACGAGTGTATATGGCATATTGGCTGAAAGCACTGGGGACCTGCAGTGTGGTGTGGATATAGCTTTTTGCTGGTCCTCTTCCATCACCTGGAATATTGCAGAGCCTGTTAGACACTCGGGGGTGGTGTCCAGCCGGAACTAGATATGCTAGTCTGAGCTTCCACAGAGGTCGGGGCTTAAGACACCGCCTGGTCCCCTTCAGGAGCTTCCATCCTGTGGAAGTTGGACCATTGCCTTCTGACTCTCTTATCTCTTCACACTCCTTTTTCATTCCACTATCATTGTGTATTCTCTATGTCTATCATCTATTTCATAATTAAAGCGTCATATTAAAGAAATTATGGATAATTCTAAGAGTAATTTTTCCATAAAATCTACACTAAAGAAACAACACCAAAACAAGGAAAAAACATGTTGATGTGAAGCTGTTTATTGTCCAATTGTTTAAAAAGTGGAAAAATAGAAGCAGCGTAAATGTCCAATTACCAGAACATGGTTGGGTGTAAAATATGGTGGATCCCCTTGAGGGACCAAGGTACAGATACTAAAAAATAAGTTTGAGGTGTAGAAATAAACAAATTAACCTAAATTTCTGGTGAGAAACACCCAGTTGTTTTTCAATTACATGAAAAAAAATTCAGGCTTTAAGGTATACATACAGACATGTTAATAGTTACTGGGACATGATGATAGAAATTATAGTTGAATTTGTTTGATAATTTCTTAATACTTCTGTAACGTTGTTTGTATCATGCATGTGTTAATATAAGAAAAATAGTGTGCAGTAAAGATTCTTTCCAATGGAAATGAGAAAAAAGGGAACGACATTGGAATTAGAATCAAACAGTTCCTCTGGCAGCCACCAGGGGGTGTCATCAGCTCAGAGCAGGTTGATTGATAACTAGGTGCGAAGTGGCACCAACCATCATAGTGTGCAGCGGGCTGTGTATGTCTACAGGATGTTTACAAGTTATGTGTCTAATTCTATTTATGAATCTGCCCAAGTTGATGGATTGAGGTTACCCCATAAAAGTAAATTATCTGCCTCCTGTTTGGAGTGCAATTGAATAGGTCTGTTTGGTGGTGTGTTTCCAGAGGAACTCTATTTCCTATGACTGACTATTATTTACAGGCTGAAAGTTTGAAAGATGGCAGTATACTCTGCTCATTCTATAAAACGATTGCATTTTGCAATTATTAAAAAATATTTTTCGGGGAAGCTGGGATGGCTCAGTGGCTTAAGAGTTCACTTTGCAACCCCGGGAACCGAGGATCGAATCCCAGCCCTGGCCCGTGTGGACCCATATGCTGAACTAGGGAGTGCCCCCAGTTCAGTTTTCACTGGGGCGAGACCCCAGCCCAGTTCCTGCCCTGTGCAGCCCACGCCCACTTGTGGAATAAAATTATGTGGAAAAAAACCAATGATGTGCAACTATGGAGAGTGTTCTGAGCCCTCCCTCCTTCTCTCTGTCTCTGTATCTCTCTCTCTCTGTCAAAAACAATAAAAATAAATCTTTAAAAAAATATATTTTTCATCTTGTGGGATATATCATTTCTAGAGCTATCATAGGGGAATTCTGAAGTAGAATAAACAGGGAGTCTGTTTGCTCAGCTGGTTTCCAAGTAATAGTCAGTCCCTAAGTTTTTTACATAGTGAAGTCATTTGCAAATGAAACTCAAAAGGGGCTGAGGGCACAGGGCTGGTTCCCAACTCCCTCTGTGGTTTGTGTCTGCGTGACTGAGAGAAAGCACCGCGCCTCAGTGGCAAACATCAGTGGGTGAGGTCATTGGAGCAGGTGTGCAGGGTCCCTGTGTGGTTCTAGGATCTTTGCCAACAGATGAATCTTATCAGGAAATGGAACTAACCCTTTCTTTGCTTCATTTAGGAGCTTGCATTCTTGAGAAAGAAAACAGCTGTTTTGGTCATTCTTGTCAATGGCCTTAATAATAAGTCCTAAGTTAACACACATCACAGAGCATTTACTTAAATTGTCTTTTTTTTTTTAACTTTAAAATGAAATATGTTCAGTCCTGCTCTTTTTTTTTTTTAAGGATCTCCTCTTACCTAAAAATAGAGATGCAGTTTATCTCTCAGGGATGCTGTGTCTCTGAATGTGATATCACCTGTAGCAGACTTTTCAGCATTGTTGGAGGAAGGAGCAAACCCCAGCATCTAAATTCTATTTTAGAATACAGTGCTATCAATATACCCTTGAGCAGGTGTCCCCAAATTTTTTTGGTCAAGGGCCAAATAATAAGTATCTTATGTTTTACAGGCCAGTATTTTAAGCCTTTGTGGGTCACATGCAATCTGTTGTACTTACCTCTGCCCTTGTAGTACGAAAGCGGAGATTGACAGAATGGAAACAAATGAGTGGTTGTGTGCCAATAAAATTTTATGGACACCGACACTTGAAGTTCATGTAATTTTCACGTGTCACAAAATGTTCTTTTTAAATTCTTTTCAATGGGGAAGCCGGGATGGCTCAGTGGGTTAAGCGCTCACTTTGCAGTGCCAGGGACGGGGAATCGAATCCCGGCCCCGGCCCGTGCGGAACCATATGCTGAACTGGGAGCTCACCCAGTTCAGTTCTTTCTCTGTATCTCTCTCTCTCTCTCTCTCTCTCTGTCAAAAATAAAAATAAATAAATAAAAAATACATTAAAAAAAAATTCTTTTCAAGCGCTAAGAAATGTAGAAACTGTTCTTAGCACATAAGCCATACAAAGACAGATGGAGGCCAGATTGGGCCCTCAGACCATGGTTTGCAGAGCCCTGTCGTAGATGGATTAATAAGTGACAGTTCTGTAGGACCTCTTAGAGGTATGAAGCTTAGAGATTAGTCAGAGATACTACGGATCTGAAGTTGCCTCTGGATCTGTTTGTTAGGAGAGAGGAGGGTGAGGTCTCATTTAGAAATTGGCATTGCAAGGAGTTGAAGAAGAAAAGGGGAAAGAGAACAGGGGAGAGTTAACCAGTCAAGGCTAGGAAATTTCTTTGCTTCTTTCCCTGTGTTTTCTGTAGTTCTCATCGAAGTGAAATGATTAGTAAAGTAACACAGCAGCTCAAATGACCATTCCCTGCCCTTGATTGCTTGAACAACCTTTTGCCGTCTGAGTTGTGATAAATGGTGTGCGTGACTAAGAGCCAAGTTCTAAACATTCTCATGCACAAGGAGGATATGAGGCTGGTTCCTCCACAGCAGGAATCAGGACGGCATGATTTTCTGCTCTTTATGGTCAGCAGTGTGGTCATCACGCTTTCCAATATTGGTCCCATCGTCCTTAGACCCTAAGACATTGGCTCTGAAATGTTCATCTTTGGGAGTCAAAATGAAATCTCCCAAGTTGCCTCCCTCCCCCGACAATGGTACAGAAAAAGAATTTTTTTTTAATTGAAAAACGTTATCAGCCTTCTGCTGCCACCTTGGCCTCAGTGACTTCGTGGAGTCCAGACCCTCCTGGCCTCCTTCCCCTTCCACCTTAGCAAAGCAGATCGCCAGGGGTCTGGCTCCTCTCCTCGTTGTCCCATGGCTTCCACATACCTTTCTTGCCCGCCTCCTGCCCCTACTGTTAATCTTCCCTAGGGGCTGCTTGCTGCCCAGTTGTCCTCACATTGCAGCTGGCCCAGCCTGCAGGAGCCCGGGCGCACCAGGGCGTGTCTTCAGGCCACATCACCCTGGCCCAGCTTTCTTCCCTGGCCTTGGCCCCTGAAGCATTTTATCTTCCAAAACCTCTTGCTGCCCACGCTAAGCCGCCCTGAGTATCCCTGCTCCTCTCACCTCTTCCTCCACGTGCCTGATCCTCCTCCACACACGTCTCCTCTCCTCTGTCCCATCATCACCCTGGAAATAAACCACAGCATCTGCTGGAGAGGCGGTGTCCTCAGGTTCGGATTTAGCAGAGTGTATTTTTCCATTTTGTAAATGTTTCAATGGAATGTCAAGTGCCAGCCGTGTGGGGATTTACTGAACAACGTTGATATGCTCATCTTTTAAAACCTGCCTTCTATACCTAACTATCCCTTTTATTTTCTTTATATTGTCAGAGTTTCCATCATTGGCCAAACCTGATTTGCCAGCCCAAGGATTAGCCAAAGAGGATTCTGCCTTCCACGGCCCACCTTCACAAGTGGTCACTCCCATACCCCCTCGTCTGACAGGTCACTCAACCCCCACTGATATGTTTTGGAGAGAGACACTTTCTCAGAAGTTTAGATCCTCAGATCCCCTGGAGAGACCATTCAAGACTGATCCAGAGAGTACACGGCTCCCTGTTTATAAAGAGAAAGGCCCTTCTCAAAGTTCACAGTTTCCCTCAGGACAGAAACCAGCTCATGGGCTGCCCGAAAACGTGACCACACTCCCCACTACAGTGGCTGTTGCTTCTCTCCAGACCGTCTCTACCAGGGCAGACCCCGCTTTTCCCCTCCCCACCAGTGCTCCAGCGAGACCTTCTGCCACCCCAGCTCCGCCCGCGGCCACCACCACTGCTCAGCCTCCCACAGTCATGTCTACAGGCTCGACACGTGCTGTGGTTACCCCCCAAGCTAGCCTGACTCCAGCAGCGGGGCCGGCTACCACCTTTCAGGCTCCTACAGACTTGCAAGGCCTGCCAGCCACGGTTAGAGACCATGCCAGCCTAACTTTGAACACAGGGGATGCCCGTGACGCTGCTACAGTTCCTTTGCCAAATGTGGCTTCTTCTGCTGCAAATACAACTGCTTCCCAGAGGACCGGGAAGACCAGTTCAGGCGGTTCCTCCCAGCGCAGTCTTCCAGAAAGTGCACACGGCCTTCCATTTGAAAAGTGGCTGCTCATCGGGACCCTGCTCTTTGGGGTTCTCTTCCTCGCCATAGGCCTTGTCCTCCTGGGGAGAATGCTCTTGGAGTCCCTCCGCAGGAAACGGTACTCCAGACTGGATTATTTGATCAATGGGATCTATGTTGACATCTAAGGACAAAACTAAATGTCTCCTAATTCGCGTAGTTACTAGTAGCCCAAATGTGGTGAGTTTCTGCTGATTCGCTGATCTTGGGATTTTTTTATTTTGAAGACAGCCTAATGCCCTCTACTACTTTCTTTTTTGCTTTTGTCTGGAAGAAAAGAGGGGAGGGAAACAAATGAGGTAATTTGAGTGATTTTTGTCTCTAAAATATTCGCTAAAAACAAAGCTCTACCTAAAGAAATAAAGTATAATTGCCATGTAAATTGGAAAGTGACTGGTTTTTTGGAAAAAAAATAAATAAATAAATGGTTAGGACTTCTAGGCTCCAAAGTTTCAGATAAAGTCAGCTATTTACGATATTAATCCTAATGGATTTACTTTACTTTTTTTCTATGAATGCCAATAAAACTTATTCCAGATGTATTTCCTTCCAATTAAATATTTGAATAAATCTGTTGTTAGTCATGTTCCTGTAAGTCATACATCTAACTGGATAACTTTCAGGTTGTTCCCACCAGCAAAATTATTAAATGATGAAAATATGTGTTCTAAGTTCAAATGACAGCTCTCCCACCCCACCCCCATTTCCCATCAATGAGCAAAGAGGTTTTCTGGGGAGAATTCTAGCAGAATATTAGCCTATATGGAGACAGTGACCAGGTGGAAAGCCCTTTTGGCTTTGGATTTGTTCTAGTTAACTTAAAAAAAAAAAAAGTAGGCATTTTCTAAACTTTGCTAAGTTTAAAATGTAACAATATTTAGAAATACTTAGCTAAACTTGACTAACAGTATTTTTCGGCTTTATTTAGAATAACATTGGAAATAATAGATAGCACTTAAAATTATTATGAAATTAATGTGCTGTCACTTACTAACAAGTTATTGAAATGTCTGAGAAGTGCTCTTAATATGCAGAGTTTGCCTGGCAAGTTACAGAGGGTAACTAAAAATCCAGGAGGCTGCCTGGGTCAGTCTGACAACTCACCTCTCTGGACTTAGGTTACTTATCTACAAAAGGAGATGTGGTCCCTTCCTGGGGATAAAATGGAATTCGGGTAAGAACTTTATACAGTGAGCACTAGAGGGCAGAAGCGGGTGAATCAGTCTAGCAAGGCAAATGCAGGAAATGACAGAAACAGGCTTTTCCTCCTCTTTCCTTCTCACCTCATCCTGGAACCCCTCCCTATTCCCTCTGGTTTATACCAAGCTCCTAAAGCTCATTAAGAGGAAAGCTGGTCTATTGAAAATATTACTTTTCATATACTTTCCACTTTAACTGCTTGACCCAAATCTCCAAGGGGTTTACATAAGCTTTAAGTAGGTTGAATAAATAAAACCTTGAATCAATTTAATTTAACAAGTATTTATTGAATAGCCACATGTAGGATAGAATCAGAGTAGTAACT
>PVKE010013042.1:13947-37369 GCA_004027555.1 Craseonycteris thonglongyai
GTGCGTGCTGTGGAGTGAGGGCCCCCCGCCCTGCGCCCTTGCAGGTACACGGCAGTAGCCTTGCCCATGCTCTACAATACGCGCTACAGCTCCAAGCGCCGGGTCACCGTCATGATCACCATCGTCTGGGTCTTGTCATTCACCATCTCCTGCCCCCTGCTCTTTGGACTCAACAACACAGGTGAGCCCGCCTCTCTCTCTCTCTCTCTCTGGGTCCACCTTGCTGCATGGAGTCTTTCTGTGATGGAGAAACTTGATGGGGTGCCTAGACCAGAGGCTACATGTAGTGTGAGAAATGGTATGGGCCCCAAATCCAGCAGTGACTGTGGGGATGGATGGATGTTGTAATGTAGGGGAACTGCTGGATTTGTGGGAAGACCTGCTTCTATGCAGAAGAGTAGCTCTTCTCACACGGTCCTCTTTTCTTATTACCCCTGCTGCAGTGGGTGAGGCTGCTACAAGGGGCAATCACCGGGGCAAGAAGCCTGCATTTGCTTTGTTCTGAATCATTTAACAGTGATTAGCCTAGCCAGCCTTTTAGATGAGGTGCTCTGAATTACGAGCCTCCTCCTCTGGTTTGTGGGAAGGGAAGGGGAGTAGCTAGAACAGGGAGAAAACTTCCATGGTTTCCCCTGCTTAAAAATATCTTCTTTCCATATTTCACCAAGATACTCACATGGGTTAAGAAGCTATTTTTTTTTAAAGCAAATGATGACCTCTAAAGAATAGAGCCTATGGCTCATTTCCACTGGATGAATACCGCTAAATTCCTGTTTCTCACTTATTCCTGGCCTGAGTGAGGCATCCTTGAAACTCTTTGGTTCCCACGTTGTAGTGGAGAACCCATCCTGATCCTGGGTTCTCAACTCAATTAATAGGACCACCAGCCAGCCGGCCTCCCTTATACTGAGCAACTTTTCCCCTTCCCCTCAGCCTCCATATCCAGTGTTTGCCAAATATTATCTATTCCATTTCAAAAGTACTTCTCCACCCTTCCCACTACCACCTCCAATTAGTCTTCCTAACTTGTTTCTCCTTACTCCCAAGTTACACACTCCCTGAATGTGACCACCAGTTACTTTAAAAGCATGACACACACAATGCCTCATGCATTATGCCTCTATGCCCTCCATTACCCGCAGGGGTGATTATCCAGTAAGTGTTTATAACAACGTTCCCCACACCTGAGCTCCACCCTAACTGTCCTCCCATCTACCTTCCTTCCCACAAACCTGGGCTGCAGCTATACACCCCTATTCACTCTATGTGCTATTCCCTCTGCTTGTAAATGCCCTTCCCCTACTTCATAAATTTCCACTTACCTTTCAAGACTCAGCTGAAACATCATGTCTGCCACTGACTTCCCAGAGTCTCCCAGGAGAGGTATTATTCCTCCTGGAATTCTGATGTAGCTCTTGTCTTGATGAATACCCTTAGCAAGACACTTCTAACACCACTAGACTGTGATATGTTAGAGACCAATGTTTCTGTGATTCGCCCAAACTTCATAGTGTGCCTGGCACATAACTGGCACTCTATAAATGATGATGAGTGAATTTTAAAACTTGTTCAAGTTCATTCCTTTTAGCAACGAGCAGTAATGTGACCAGCTATACATGTAACAACTTCTGTATCATGAAGAGAAAATCCAGGTAAGACTCCACTTCTAGGCATTTTTTTTTTTTTAGAATGGGATACAATCCAGGTGTGCTGGGGTGAACTGTATGCGCTTAGTTAAGACCATGTGCTCAGAAACCAGTAGGTAAGTATTTTGATTTCATTTATTTCTCTCCTTAGAGGTGAGGCAGCCCAGTTTAGTTAGCTTATAGAGAGGATGAACTGACAGAATGTGTTTTTGTTTGTGCCTTTATATTTTTATGATAATTTTTAGAGCCTGTGTATCACCAAAATAAGGCTCAGAATCTAACTTATCTGTCCCCAAATTATGATGTTGGTTGGCAAGAGTCAAAACGAAAACCAAGAGCTCCAGCCTTCTGTTTCAGTGGCCTTGCCTTCACATTGCACGGGAGCAGGAGCGTATCTCTGTGGAAACAATGCAGGGAGGTGGGGGGAGGTGTCCAATTTTGAGTTTCAATCTCATTATATATAACGTAATTTATACTGTCTTTAGTAAACATTTGCTTTTCATCTTTTCTCAAGGAGAAATAGCTATTTACACTTAAATAGTAGAAAATGAGGGCACATAAGATGTGTTAAAGACTAAGTTCTGTTTTGATGATTATATGCAAATACTGTCTTTACCAAGGACCAACGGTATTACCTATGCAACTTCATATTTGTTTTCACATTTTTATGTGGCTAATTTGTCTTCCCAGCAATAGTAACCATGCCTAGAAGGGTAGCACTTTGTACTGGTATGTTCCTTTTGACCTGCTAGTATCATGTGTTGTTTGTCACCTGGGGCTACCATGCAGCAAAGGATAAGAAACATACAGCTCAGAGAATTAAAGGACTTGCCCAACCTCGTCCCTTGCTTTTTCCGCTGTGACAGTTCCTGCTGTGACAGTTCCTGCTGGCCCCTGCCTCGAAGAGGTGAGCTGTAAGCCTATTAGTTTTACTGTATTCTAGATGTCTAGGCTCTAAGGTTTGGGGCCTTACTTTTGTAGAATGAAAGGAAGCCCAAATGCACCCAGATGAGAGGAATAGAAGTTAGGAGTGGTGGGCGCTCCATAGGTCTGGTCTGTGCCATCCCTCATTCCTCTCATTTTCTTTCTTCCCTCTCTTCCCAACACTACTTTCAACTCCTCAGACCTTGAGACCTCTGTTCTCCTCCAGTAACCCCTCTGCCGTCAGCGGCTTGGCTCCAGCAGGACACACAGAGACACAAGGAATGGGCAGAACTGCTTTTGAGCCGCCCAGCTTCTTGGGGACGTGGCCAGTTCTCACCATCACTGAAAGCCACTCACATTCACCATCAAAGGAGAGAAGGAAATCCTCACGGGGTCGCTCCTGGTCACACACGTTTGCAGGCCTTTTATGCAGGCATATGCATAATAAGCTTAAAAAACAATGAAATGTAAAAGGATAATGTACAGGAAATAGAATTTGGCACTAATGCCTAAGTTTGTGAGTGAGCGTGAACAGGTGAATGAGAGGGGATTGGGCAGATGTACCATTTGCCAGCAAAAGGATGGTATTGTGTAATATGCAATGAAATTATGCATGGGCTGTCTATCAGCCTCAGCCAGTGTCCCCTAAAAACCCAGTCAGGTGTTCCACACTGGACTGATCAGGCAGTGGTACACAGGCCAGATGCTGCTGCCACATAGCCTTCTTATCAAATGCCCCAGGGTAGAGATGAATCTGGACTCCTGCCTTTTTGCACACAGCCAGGAGCTGCGAAGAATCATTCATTCCCACCTTCCCCCCCCCCCCCCCCACACACACACACCCACTGCTTCCCAGGCAGGTGTTCTCAGATTCTGCGTGAGTAGATTTTTCTTCATATTCCCTTTAGCCAACATCATCAGCCATCTTAAGATTGGCTTCTTAGGGGAAGCTGGGATGGCTCAGTGGGTTAAGCGCTCACTTTGCAGCTCCGGGGACCAAGGATCGAGCCCCGGCCCCGGCCTCGGCCTGTGCGGACCCATATGCTGAGCTGGGGAGTGCCCCCAGTTCAGTTCTCACTGGGGCGAGACCCCGGCCCAGTTCCTGCCCTGTGCAGCCCCGTGCCCACCTGTGGAATGAAACTATGTGGAAAAACCAATGATGTGCAACTATGGAGACTGTTCTGGGCCCTCCCCCTTCTCTCTGTCTCTGTATCTCTCTCTCTCTCTGTCAAAAACAATAAAAATAAATCTTTAAATAAAAAAGATTGGCTTCTTAAAAAAAAGAGAAAAGAAGAGAGGAGAGGAAAAGAGAGGGGAAGGGAAGGGTGGGGAGGGGAGGAGAGAAATGAGAAGAAAGGAAATGAAAGCTCTTGTATTCCAAGGACTTTGTCCAGGTTGAGAATGGTGACATTCACCCTCCCCTCACCCCACCCAGCCACAAAAACAGAACATACCTCTGGCTGGATTTCTGACTGCCCCTCCTTTCCCCTGCTGTGGAGAGGCAAAGGGCACAACTCTGAGAAAAACAAGTATCAAGAGTGGATGGTGTGTGCTGAGCTTTAAAATGTTAAATTACGGTGAAAAATATTTTGGAAACGAAACCATCTTCAAAATTGTGCTACATAGTAAAGTTAATGGAGCCCATATGTCGTCTACTAAAACTTAGAAAAACAAACTAAAAACAATACTTTAGCGCCTGTCAGACTGAAATGGGATCTACTTAATATTCACTCAACCCAGAGTAAAATGCTTTAAAATGGTAATGGCTCCAAAGTGCAGCTCAGCTCAGTGGATAAACAACAGACCTCAAACACAGGGGGCTTATGTTCTGGAAATCCAGCTCTGGGCAAATCACTTAACCTCCTGGTTCCTTCTCAATTTTCTCAGCTCTAAAATGGGGATATCGGTATTTCACAAGGTGTTTACAAGGCATACTAAAATGACTGCAAAGCACTTGACAAATAAATGTTCAGTAACTGAGGCTCTTTTCGTAACTTGTCTATGTCTCGTCCTCCATTATTCATCCAGTGGTGTGGAAATAAACAGACAAGCCACATGAGCACAGAGGGTATTTATTCAGAGCTTGCTTTAGTGAAGGAGTCAGCCATCATCACTTGTGTTTGGCAGATACTCAAGCCAGGCAGACAAGCTGGGAAGCTTAGTTAAAAAAAAAAAAGGGTGGTGGTGGTGGTGAAGACTTCAGGTACTCCCTGATTGGAGGTTGCTGGCATGGGGAGAGTGGAGGTGAGCTACCTAGAAGCGCAGCATCTTAATGCGGTTGGTTTGGGGAAACTTGTGGCTTTCTCTGGTTGGTTGTGGACAGAAAGGAGATGGAGACCCTGAGCGGGAAACCAGGTGGTTCGGCTTCTCAAGCTGATTGTGGCAAAAGGTCATGGGTTAGAGTTCTTTTGTCCTATGTGGTTTGGCATTGTCTGTTTAGGTATTCAGTCTCTCAGTGGAAAAATAAAAGGTGGGAGGGGTCTAACTACCCAAAGAGACAACAAGGCAGCCTAGGGAGTAGCTTGTACTTTTCTACCCTTTAATAACCTTTAGAAGCAGTGAATTTAGAAGATAGACTGCTGAACCAACAGTTTTTCACGCTCCAGAATCAATGGGCATACCACTGGGCTAGAGTCAGAACCACTGTGGTCCTAATGTAGTGACTCTTAACTTGGCATCTACTGCCCACATTGCCATCCCCTCCCCCCACCAGGGCTTCAGTTTCCTCTTGAATAGGCTGAGAATTCCTATCTGTCTAGCCTATCTTATCTTTTGGTTTTGAGAATGAGTGACTTAGTGTTTGAAAAAGGACCCTATAAAATAGATGTTTTAAACTCTATACAGCAGGTATTTAGAAGGCATTTCTGTGTGAGAAGGAAGAAGGAGGCATAAACCTTTGAGAATTTCCACCTAGAGAACTGGAGTCTTAGAAATGTTCTCAATGTCCTGGGGGGAGACTGGAGGACTCTCCCTCAGTCTTACCTTCTTTCCTACCTGTACTTCCATTAAGGTGACCTCGTGCCCACACCTCTGCTTGTCCACTTTCCATTTCTGGGAATGGGACCAGTAGAAATTTAAGAGTTTTGTTAGGCCCCTGGCAGGGAAGTTGCATACTTGACTTCTACCTTTCACTAATTCATCCGTTTATTTTTAAAAATCATGAGTTTCTTATTGTTATTTTTAAATGAAGAAATATTTTTAAAATTTCTTATATTTAATCTCTAACATAGTAAATAGTAATAGTTACAACCAATATAAACAAAAGCTCTTTAAGTCTTCAACAATAGTTTAGGGTGTAAATGGGTCCTGAGACTAAAATATTCATTAACTACTATTTTCGATAGTTTTACTTTTTGTCCCCGTAGTTCTACATCATTGATTCCATTCTCAGAACATAGCATTACACTTAAAAATCAAAGCAGAATATGTCCATTGCAGTACATTTATCAATAGACTCAACCTAAGCCTCTGAATAGGATTAGTTAAATAATTCATAGTACATTCATAGGTAGACTATTATATAGTTAGTGAACATATTTTGAAGGAAGTTTAATGAATACAAACAACAAATTTTCAACACAGCAAAATAAATGTTCAATAAAATGAAAAGGCAACCTATGAAATGGGAGAAAATATTTGCATAGCATGATTGCAAAAATATTTGCAACCTGATAAGGGATTAATATCCCCAAAATATAAGGAACTCTTACAACTCAATAGCAAAAAGACCAAATAACCCAGTTAAAAAATTAAAGGGGATGCCGGGATGTCTCAGCGGGTTGAGAGCTCACTTAGCAGCTCTAGGGTCCATGGACTGAATCCTGACCCTGGCCCATGCAGACCCATATGCTGAACTGGAGTGTGCCCCCAGTTCAGTTCTTGCCAGGGCCCATGAGGGAGGCCCCTGGCCCAGTTCCTGCCCTGCGCAACGCCATGCCCACCTATGGAGTGAAAGTATATAGAAAACTAATGACATACAACTATGAAGACTGCTCTGGGTCCACCCCCTTCTCTCTGTCTATTTCTGTCTCTGTCAAAAACAATAAAATAAATCTTAAAAAAGAAATGAGCAAAGGACGTGACTAGACATTTTCCCAAAGAAGAAATAAATAGCCAACAGGTACATTAAAAGGTGTTCAACATCACTCATCACCAGGGACATGCAGATCAAAGTCACAATGAGATATCACCTCATACCTGTTGGGATGGTGGTTATCAAAAAGACAAGAGAGAAATGCTGGTGAAGCTATGGAGAAAAAGTAACCCTTGTGCACTGCTGCTGGGAATGTACACTGGTACAGCCACTATGGAAAACAGTATGGAGGGCCCTCAAAAACTTAAAAATAGAACTTAACATATGATTCAGAAATCCCACATCTGAGTATTTGTCCAAAGGAAACAAAATCACTCGCTTGAATAGATATCTACACTCCCATGTTTATTGCAGCATTATTTTCAATAGCCAAGATATGGAACTAAACCTAAGTGTCCATCCAAAGATGAATGGAGAAAGAAAAAATGGTATCTATCTATCTATCTATCTATCTATCTATCTATCTATCTATCATCTATCTATCTACAATGAAGTATTTTATAGCCATAGATGAAGGAAATCCTGCTATTTGCAACAACATGGATGGACCTTGAGGGCATTATGCTAAGTGAGATAAGCCAGGTAGAGAAAGACAAATACTATACAGTGTCACTTATATGTGGAAATTAAAAAAAAAAGTTAAGCTCATAGAAACAGAGTAGTTATGGTGGTTGCCAGGAGCTGGAAGTGGGGGTGGGGGAAATGGGGGAGATGTTGGTCAAAGGGTACAAACTTTCAAGTATAAGTATAAGTTCTGGGGAAGCTGGGATGGCTCAGTGGGTTAAGCACCCGCTTTGCAGCCCCGAAGACTGAGGATTGAATCCTTGCCCCGGCCCCGTGCGAACCCATATGCTGAACTGGGGTGTGCTTCCCATGCAGGAGGCCCCCAGCCCAGTTCCCTTTCTGCGTGGCCCCCGCCCACCTGTGTGGAACGAAACCATGTCAGAAAACTGATGACGTACAAGTATGGAGACTGCTCTGGGCCCTCCCCCTTCTCTCTGTCTCTCTCTGTCTCTGTCAAAAACAATAAAAAGTAAATCTTAAAAAAAAAAAAAAGAATAAGTTCTGAGGATGTAATGCACAGTATAGTGACTACAGTTAATAATACTGAAATTTGCTGAAAGTAGATCTTAGCACTCACACACACACAAAGGTAACTGTGAGTTGATAGATATTTTAATTAACTTGATTGTGTAGTCATTTCACAATGTATATGTACTTATATATCAAACCATCACATTGTCTGTTTTATTTATTTGTTTATAATAATTTTAATTGTACAAAAAGTACATAACATAAAGTGTTCACATTGTACATTTTAAATATAATTTTGTCAGTTATACCTCAATAAAGTTGGAAAAAAGAATTTTAATGTTATAGGGAAATACTAGCATGGTAATAGTATAATAAATGAACTATGAGGCCATATTAGATATAATATATTCTCAGTTTTGTATATATGTGTGTTTATGTGCATGTAAAAGCTTGAAGAAAATTTACCAAATATATCAAACTGTTCACAGTGATTATCCATATTTGGATTATTGAATTTGGAGTGATATTGTTCCTTAATATTTATCTATACTTTGCATGTTGTCTGTAAGAAAACTCAGGTATCATTTTTTAATACTATTCTTTTTTTATAAGATTTATTTTATTGTTTGAGAGAAGGTAAGAGAGAGAGAGATGGGGGAGGGCCCAGAGAAGTCTCCTTGGTTGTACATCATTAGTTGTGACATGTTTCATTCCACACAGGTAGATGTGGGGCCGTGCAGGGTGGGAACCGAACTGGGGGCCTCCCATGTGGGTTTTTCATGGGCTGGGTCTGGGATTTGATCCCTGGACCTTGCAGTTGCAAGGCAAGCACTCAACCTGTTGAGCTATCCTGGTATCCCTCAAATATCATTTTTATAGTTAGAAAAGCACAAGTTATTTTTTAAAACTCTTCTAATACCACATTTCTATTTTTAACACAGAAGCTTCCAGCCCCCAAGAGGACAAGAATCTACAATGTCCATTTCTGTTTTTGTGACAATGAACATTTGCTACAGCACATATTAAGTATGAAAACTTGTATAACTACTGATTAAATATCCGATTATATGTCTGGAGTCTGAAAAGTCCTGTCCTTCACAAACAGAGCCCAAAACCACCACCAGGAGAGGCCAGAAGTCAGGCCTTCCAGCCAGAACAGGCAGAGGTCACTGGCCTGGACTAAGTGAACTGCTAAGGATGTAAGCCTTGGGTAAACATGCCAAGACCCAAAGATAAGCCTCAGGGGGCAAGGCGGATGGACTCTCACCTCTGTAAAGCAAATCACAGTAGAATCTGAGGCTCAGCTTAGGCTGAAGCAGGGCAGGCAATTGACAGGTGATTGGAAGAGGCCTAAGATGCCTTTGGCAGCAGGAAGGATTCAGCAGGAGCAGGGGTGCCAATCCCAGGTTCTGGACAGTCCCCCAGTTCAAGGGGCAATGGATTTTTATCTACACGCACACAAAAGTGGGAAAACCTGGGGTTCAGAGACACAACTGAAAGATCAACCTTAGACATATCCAGTTCAGCCAAGGGACCCAGTGCTACTTTCTACCTTCACAGGGTTATGGTAGGGATTAAATAAAATAGCCAGCACAGATCTTACGTAGGAAAAATAAACCGAAGTCACTATTTATTATTGTTGTTGTTATTGCTTTCTCTACTCTCATTAAATGGGGAGTTGGGTGTCTGTAGGGAAGAATCAATGTTCCTCAGGGACATTTTGCCTAATGGACCAAGTCTAGAAATTCTTCAGTAAAGACCACCCTGGACACCTGTTCCCTCCAGACTGGCAGGAGCCTAGGGCACAGGGAACTCATGGCGACAGCTGATTATTTGATCTTCCAGCAAAGCTTTCTCACCTGGAGCAGCAACTCCTTGGCACCATACCTGTAAACGCAGCCTGTAAAAATGAGGCTTCACTGACTTTATTGGTTTGGCTCTGCTGGTGTAGGAGGGAGCCATGGCAGAGGTCACTTTCTTCTCAAGCCTTACGTCATAACGCTGACAAACATCATACATTTTATGATTAAGAAACAATTACACATGTAGATTATGAATCAGAGCTTAATCCAACTGACTATTCATCATGTAACACAATTGAAACTTTGGGGAGTGGGGGATTAGAAATGTTTACCTTCAAACGTCCAACATTATAAAATATTAACCTTAACAAGTATGAAATGGGAATTTCCCTGCCGATTTTTTTGCCCACACCTTTTGCTGCTATCTGTATTGGATCCTGCCTTCCAGCCTTGTTTACTTATAAGTTCAAGCTCAACTCCACCCAAGATCTGAAGTAAAATAAGATTCAGACAAGCTAGTAATTGCTGTGTAGGCCCAGTGTATGAACTTTAAGCCCTAAGCACAATTTTACCAACTATAGTAATTATTTTTTATGTTTTCCTTGTCCAGCATCCCTCCTGCTTCTTCTGGTAACACTCTCCTATCTTTTTGGTGGGCACAGGGGTGGGTGGAATTGGGAGGGGCAAAGGGAGGTGCATAATATACTGATAGTGGAACTCCCACAGGGCTCTGCTTCCCTCACATGCGGTGAGCACTGTGCTTAGGAATCAGAGGACTTGTCAGCCTCCAGATGTATGATTGGATATTTAAGCAGTGGCTGTACTGACCATCCCTTGAAATTTTACCAGGGCTTCAACACAATAGACTCTCAGTTAACTGGCACCCAAGGGGATTGGTCCATGCCAAATAAATGTAGTTTCTGGTTGCTTGAGAGTTACTATTAAAAGTAGACCTAATACTATACCCCATACTATACCATAATGTACTGTACAGTACCATACCTTACCGTACCGTACCATACCATACCATGCTATGTATTGCCTTGACATTAATAATGAAATACAGTAATTAAAAGCAAATTAAGGGTGAAGATGGGATGGCTCAGCGGGTTAAGCGCTCATTCTGCAGCTTCAGAGCCTGAGGATCGACTCCTGACCCTGGCCCAGGCAGACCCATATGCTGAACTGGGATGTGCCCCCAGTTCAGCTCTTGCCGGGGCCTATGCGGGAGGCTCCCAGCCCAGTTCCTGCCCTGCGCAGCCCTGTGCCCACCTGTGGAGTGAAACTATATGGAAAACTAATGCTGTCAACTATGGAGACTGCTCTGGGCCCTCCCCCTTCTCTCTGTCTCTGTCTGTCTCACTCTCTGTCAAAACACAATAAAAATAAATCTTTAAAAAGCAATTCTCCATTCTCTATCTTAAAAAAAAAGTAAATTGGGGAAGCCGGGATGGCTCAGTGGGTTAAGCGCTCACTTTGCAGCGCTGGGGACCGAGGATCGAATCCCAGCCCCGGCCTGTGCAGAACCATGTGCTGAACTGGGAGTTCCCCCAGTTCAGTTCTCTCTCTGTCTCTGTATCTCTCTCTCTCTCTCTCTCTCTCTCTCTCTCTCTGTCAAAAAACAATTAAAAATTAAATAAATAAATATTTTTTAAAAAAAAGTAAATTAAGACAAATAAAGGCAAACTTCACTTGATCTTAGCCAAAAGGTCTAGAAGTGATAAAGACAAAGCTAACACAGTTTTATATAAAAACGGCTTTGTGAATACAGTGTGCAATTTTAGTTAAATGAAAGTCAATGAACTTTTTAACTTAATAAACTTCACTAATACAATTTTTTAAACTTCAACTAACTTAGAAAAACACACACACACTTAACACTGTTACAATAGGGGTAGAGGGTTTACTGGGTAGACATCACATCAGTATCATCAGGATCTGATGATGTAGCTAGGACAGGATCAGGAGACTTAGATATGGATGGTTCTGAATCTAAGTCAATAGGTGATGCTGTGCTGGCAAACTTATGTGCAGCTTTCTTGAAAAAAATGAATGACTATCAGCTGGTTGGGCGGCTCTACGCCTGTCATGCAAAGTCAAATTTTGCATGATATGCAGCTGCATAACGTGCTGAGATTTTATTTTAATTTTCATGTAAAGTATTATTTCTTTGTTTTTTTGTCCATTGCTTGACAGTGCTGGTTGCTTGAGTTCTGGTTAAGAAAGAGACTACTGCATTTTTTTTTTTTTAATCATGATCTATCCTTTCATTTTCTTAAAAAAAAAAATTTAAATGTATTGGGGTAACACTGGTTAATAACTTTATACTTGTTTAAGTTCCCCCAGTGGCCCGAGTGTGGAGACCAGGTTGCGATCCACCGGACAAGGGCAAGCAAGCCATGAATGCATACCCTGAGATCTCAGAGCTCTCACCAGCTCCCAGGACTCTCATTCCTCCTCTCTTTCTCCATTCAATCTTTCTCGCTGTTGAACTTCCATCTGGTTCATCCATGTTATAAAGTGAATATTTGTACTGTAAAGTTAATACAGAATTAAATTTTCAGATTCAAAAAATCCACCAGAGTTAGTGGGTCATTCGTGAGATTTTTCTTATTCTCAGACCCAGTTGCAGGGTGTGTGTTATCCTAACCAGACGTTATGGTTTCCAAGCATGGCATATTTGTGTTAACAGAAAGCCTATTCTGGCAGTCTTAGGAGGACATGACTAGTGATGAGAAGCAGCTAAGGCAGTTTGGAGGCTGTTTCTAGGGTGGAGTGAGCGTATTCTGGTGGGACCACCCTGCAAGTGGAGATAGACATTGGCCCAATGAGCCTTGTAATTCTGTGCTACCTGGATACCAGAATTTAGATTCAGATACTCACATAGGACTCATATCTCTAAAAGATTTATTTTAAATTCTTTAAATCAAGGCTTTACAAAGATAACAAATAGGAATGCTAAATGGCCCAGCGGGTTAAGTGCTCGCCATGCAGCTCCAGGATCCAAGGACTGAATCCTGGCCCCAGCCTGTGCAGACCCATATGCTGAACTGGGGTATGGCGCCAGTTCGGTTCCCACCAGGGTGAGCTTCCCATGCAGGAGGCCCCCAGCCTGGTCCCTGCCCTGCACGATCCCCCGCCAACCTGTGTGGAATGAAACCATGTGGAAAACTGAAGACGTACAACTCTGAAGACTGCTCTGGGGCCTCCCCCTTCTCTCTGTCTCTCTATCTCTCTGTCTCTGTCAAAAACAATAAAAGAAATCTTTAGAAAAAAACAAAGACAACAAGCAAATGGATTTGTTTGAAAAAGACTGAGTCCACACACTGGGATGCAAACCATGGGCAGCTGACCCTCATAGGTTTGTGTGTAACAAACTACAATGCAATACTTTCTGTGGAACATCGTTCAATATCTTCCTGGCAGCAGCAGCTGGAAATTACCACTTAAACACTTCATGCTCACTGATGCATGAGCGACCAAAGCACAGTGCTGAGAGTATTTAATTCCGTATTCTGAAGTCAGCCTTCCACCTGCTTTCCTGTTCTGTGACAAAGACACCTGTCGTAAACCTAGTCTGAATTAATAAAAGCCAATGATCTCTAGCCAAGCTACAATTTTAATTGGTGAAAGTTGAAGATACTACTGTGATAGTTTTCCTCACTTCACTCCATCATTTGACAAGCAGTAACTGAACACCTTATTGTGTTAGGCATTGTGTTAGGAACTGGGGGTTCAAAGGCAATTAATACACAATTACAACAAATGGTGCCATGGATGACCCTAGAGATATGAACAAGGTAGTATAGAGAAACAAAGTTTTCTTAGGAAACTTAGGGTTTGTTTGTTTGTTTTTAAATAGGGGAAGTCTTGTTTGAGCTGGATCTTCAAGAATAGATAGGAGTTTCCCTAAAAGAAAAGTGGAGAATGATACTCCAGGCAGAATGAATAGTATGTACAAAAGCATATGAGTAAAAAACCATGGCAACTTTGGGAGCAGTGAAAAATACAGTATCACTAGAGCACTGGGTTCAAGGGAATAGGACTGTATGTGAGACTATCAAGGTAGTTGTTTTTTAAGGGTTTTTGTAAGTCTTGCTTGGAAGTTAAGATTTTACTCTATGAGTACACAGAATAAAGTCATTATTTTCAAGCACAGCATATTTTTATTTCAGAAAAAAATCTATGAGCCTAGTGAGAAAAGACTGTAAAAAAGGGGCCCAGCAAAGCAGCTTCAAGGTTCTTTCTAGAGCAGTGGTTCTCAACCAGAGGAGATTTTTGCCCCTAGAGGTTGTTTGACAATGTCTGAAGACTTTTTTTGCTTTGTGACAGGAGGGTATATAGAGTGTAGAGACCAGGGATGCTACTAGCATCCTATAATGTACAGGACACTCCCCTGCACCACAACAAAGAATTATCCAGCCCCAATGACAATGCAGTAGACCATCTGTATACAGAAGTTCTGCATTCGTGAATTCAACCACAGAGTGGATGTATTCCCCCTTCCCACCCCAAAAATGTTACATTCTTGCTGACATGTACTATGTAGCTAGGCCTATGATGATTATGTTGGTACTGAACATGTACAGATTGATTTTCTTGTCATTATTCCTTAAATAATATAGTATAACAACTATTTACATAGCATTTACATTGTATTAGATATCATAAGTAATCTAGAGATGATTTAAAGTATACTGGAGGGTGTGCATAGGTTATATGCAAATACTATGCCACTGTATTTATAGGATTTGAACATATACAGATTTGGGTATCCTTCTGGGGGGACCCGTAGCCAATACCCTATGGATACTGAGGGATGACTGCCAAAGTGAAGACCTCCTGTTCTAGGCGATAGCGGGCAGTTTCTGCTTTTGATTGAGCAATGTCCCTTCCCTCTTCTTTTCTTCAAGAAAAAGCACCTTGATTTTTCATTCCTATGTTCACCTTCCTCTCTAAAAACTATGTGCTTCAGGGGAAGCTGACCTGAGCTTAGTTCCGTGGGCCATGGCTAGTTCAACGAAAAACTACTCAGTGGCCATGTTCTCAGTTAAAACTGGGGAAAGTGGTGGGGTTTTTTTTTAGCTAAAAAGGAAGTGTGGAAACTGAGGAATAATTAGTATCTCTGTCACAACTTGATTGATTCAATGTTTGATCCAGAACCATGGTTTAACATAGGCCCATGAGAGAGGAAAATACACAAAAAATACATTTTCTGAGAACTTCTGGGAAAGAAGCTAGTTCAAATAAACCGAAGCTAATTCAAATAAAGCAAAAAAGTAACTTACAGTGCCTTGATATTTGCCCTTAACCTTGTGAGATTTCTTCCTCCAAACTTCATTTTTTATTTTTTTCAGTTTCCGTACTGCCCTATTTCCATCAGTAAAAATCACTGACACATTCTTCCTTTCACGATGAATTGAATACTTGACATTCTCTTTGCCTCCTTCCTCTCTCTAACCCCCATAACTAGTCACTCATGAAGTCCAAGCTACACTTTCTTAGGTACCTCCCCTTTTTCCTTCCCTCTTACCACTGTCATTGCTATGGCCTACAATGTCTTACCAGACCGGGCCTTTGACCAACCTTCTGAGCTCTTTCCTATCACCTTTCCTTTTGTTTACTGTTCTCCATATAGACTGGCCTGTTCCTCGAGTGGGCCAAACCTGCTGCCCCCTTAGCTTTTGTACTTGCTCTACTCTCAGCCTAGTACGGTTGCTCCAGGTACTCAAATGCTTCACCCTCCCTTCGTTTGGGTCTCTGCTCTGTTACTTTCCCACAATCACTCTATCTACATTTTAAATGGTATTCACCATCATTCTCTACCTCCTTCCTCTGCCTTTTCCCCACTTCATAGCACTTACCACTAGACTTGTCATAGTTGCTTCAGATCTTTCTAAAATAAAGAATACACTTGAAGGCTCTTTTTTCCATTTTCCCCAATATCATTCCCTTTTTCTCCTTTAGCAGAGGAAACTACTACCACAGTTTTCATATCTCTGACTTCATGTGTTCTACTTATGTTTCATACTTCTCCATGTCTATAGGTGTAAACAACATACAATAATTGCTTATTCTGTTTGTTTTAAATATTTTACACAGTTGTCTATTATACTGCATGTATCTCTCAACACACACACACACACAGATGCGTATATATCTCCAGTTCAACCATTTTAATAGCTGCACTATATTCTAACAAATGAATATATCTCAATTTATTTAACTGCTTATTGATGAACATGCAGGTTTCCCTCCAGTTTACAGCTACTGCATGGCAATATTTGTGCTTGTCCTTTTGTACACATGTGAAAGAGTTTCCATAGGGTGTAAACCTGGAAGTGAACTGTGGGTCACGTGGACTGCTGGATGTTTTCCATTGACCCCTCACATCTACTTTCTCCACTCTGCTCCAGCTGGGAAAGCTAACCTTTATAAGCTGTATCAATAAATTCCCTTTCTTTCTGGCTTCTTTTTTTAAAAAATAATTAATTAATTATTTAATTTTTATTGTTTTGACAGAGAGAGAGAGAGACAGAGAGAGAACTGAACTGGGGGCACTCCCCAGCTCAGCACATGGGTCCACACAGGCCAGGGCCGGGATTCGATCCTCGGTCCCCGGCGCTCCAAAGTGAGTGCTTAACCCACTGAGCCATCCCGGCTTCCCCCTCTTTCTGGCTTCTTAATGGATTTGGTCAGTGGGAGGTGCTAGCAGGAAAGAAGAGGGTATGATCAGGGTAGTGGGTAGGAGGGGTGAAGGAGAGTGAGATCAGGCATTTACTCTCTGTTCATTCCCTGTTCTGGGTCCCTGAGTCTCTGTGGGTTGGCTGCATTCCTCTCTCTCCCTAAGGCTGCTGCTACTCCTTGTGTTCTGTGGATCTGGTGACCACGCTTTCTTTTTGTCCTTTCAGTTCCAAGGGTAGCAATGAAGTTCCCCAAACTCCACTGCTTTCGCTTTTCTTGTTTCTTTTGTAAGTTTCCATTAACCTTGCCCCTGTTTGAGGAACTAATCCTTTTATTAAACCATACTCAATGATCCAGGGTAGGAGCACATCCTGTTTCTTGGAGATGCTGACCAGTATATACGATATGTGCACACTCATCTTTACTAGATGTCGATCAATCAAACTAACTTTCCAATCGGAATTTCTCTCAGGAGACTTGATGAAATCTTAGGTATTTCTTAATGTTACTAAAATATGACTTTCTTACTTTTCACTGTCTGAAATCTCTGTTCCAGTCACTAGCCTGTTCACTGGTCCCCAGCTGTACTTTTTTGCTCTTGGGTCTTCCTAGAACAGATTCTTCTCCCCTCTATTCTCCCCACTCCCTTTTCATATTGTGATCATCTAAGCCCTTCCACTTCTCTCCCTCTCCAAACTCCCTACCAGGGAACCTTCCTTGCTTCATGAAATCAATCTGGTAAGGGAGCTCATGCCTATGAACTTCTAGCACTTAGCACTTACTGTTCCCACCCCTCAGTTGAATTGTGCTTCTCAAAAATATCTTGTGTGGTTGTTTTCCACTATTGACTAGTTTTTCCTACGCATGTGTCTAATGTCTTCCACTAAATTACACATCTCCTAAAAGTAACTGAGTTTGAGCTCCATTTTTTAGTATTTACCCCTATTATCTGAGTGCTGTGTACAAGAGGGGCTCAGTATTTTTAATGAATCAGTAAATGAATTTTCTGCTCTAATATCAATAAATAATCATGAATGGTAGTAATATGCACTCTGATGACCTGACGTCTTCTCCACAGTTGTAAATAGGTGTAATTTTCCTTTTTCATGCCTGTTTAATTTATTCTATGTGTCTTGCTAAATGGCCTGTGGGTCTATGAGTTCTGAGAAATACACATTTTGGTAGTGAATGAATTGATGCTTCTGAGTTTACTGTAGACATAAAAACTGCCATAAAAATAAAAATATTTATATTCTCATTAGGAAAAACTTTCTTAGCAGTGAAAACAACAATGATGATACCCAACTAAGTTAGTTAATAAGGATCAAGGGCTTTCCATTCCACACCCACACCAATGTGAAAAATCTGAGGCTCCTTTATCGACTTTGAAGTATCTGTTAACGTCTGCAGACATCCTAAGGGAAATTGGCACTAAATAAATAGATCCATGCTATTTTTAACTCCACTGGGGAAAAAAAATCAAGGAGAAATTAGGGGTTTCCATATAAAAACAGGAAGAGAAATGTTTTTCAGGAGTCTACTAAACAAAGAAAAAAAACATTAGTACCCCCAACCTCCTTCACAGCCATCCCAAATGCAACAATAACAAAAATCACCTATCCTTATTTAACGTATACCAGGTACAAAATATCCTGGGTATTAGGGCCTTCCAAATATTTTTTTTTCTTTTTTGCCCTTTAATGTTGGGCTTTAAGATTTTTGGGGTTTGTTTGTTTGTTTGTTTGTTTGTTTAAATGAATCTGAGGAGTACTTCCATTGTGTTTGTAAGTAGATACTCAGTCGTATGTAGAAGCTAGAGGTGTGTTTTCAGCCGGGATGTTTTAGACTGCAAATAACAGAATGCCTGATTAAAATAGCTTAGATCCTTGCAACTCAAAGTGTGGTCCTTGGATCAACAACACAAACATTGCTAGGGAGTTTGATAGAAATGGAGAGTCTTGGCTCCACCCAGGCCTACAAAGTCAGAATGTGCATTTTAACAAGACTGCTAGGTGACTGGTATGCACATTAAAGTTCCTGAAGCACTAGCTTAGACTAAGTAGGCTTTATTATTTCACAGAGCAAGAAGACTAAAGATAGATAATTCAGGAGTTGGATAATTTAGTTGCCAAACAATGTTAATAATAACCCAGGTTCTTTCCATCTTTCTGCTTTGACATTTTCATTGTGTTGGCTTTTACCTCAGTTGTAACTCTTTATTGTAATGAAAACATGCCCAAACTCCAAGTATTGCATCCTCCTGTAAACTGTATTAAAGGCAGGAGAAATTAATCTTCTTGTGCTTCTCCTTTTCTAAAGGAGAAAAATATTTCCTAGGAACCATACCCTCTCCGCCCCCACCAAATTTCCCCTTTTGTCTCATTGGCCAGAGCAGAGCCATAGACTTGTTTTTGAAAGTAATGACTAGTAGTGGGCAAAGAGGTTATGGTAGTCATTCCTTATCAACAGTTTCAGTAAGCCGTGGCCAGCAACTGTCAGAAAATATGAAATGGAAAATTCCAGAAATGAACAATTCATATGTTCGAAATTGGGTGCCGTCCTGAGTAGTGTGATGAAATCTCTTGCCATCCCACATCATCCTGCCATGGCCTAAATCATCTCTTTGTCTAGTGTATCCACACTGTGGATGCTCTCTGCACATTAGTCACTTAGTAGCTGTCTGGATTATCAAATTGACTGTCATGGTATCGCAGTATTTGTGTTCAAATAACCTCTATTTTACTTAATGTTCCCAAAGCACAAGACGTGATGCTGGCAATTCCAGTAGGCCAAAGCGAAGCTGTAAAATGCTTCCTTTCAGTGAAAATTCTCAACTTAATAAGGCATTTTATCCATCTCACATTATCACAATAAGAAAGCTGAGGACAGTATAAGATATTTTGTGAAAGAGAGGCCACGTTCACATAACTTTTTTACAGTATTTTGTTATAATTGTTATATTTTATTATGAGTTGTTGTTAATCTCTTGCTGTGCCTAATTTATAAATTAAACTTTACAGAAAAACCATAGTCTATATAGTGTTTGGTACGATCTGTGGTGTCAGACATCCACTCGGGGTCTTGGAATGTATCCCTCATGGATAATGGGGGGCTACTGTAATATATAGGCTTAAATCAGCCATGGCTCATACACTGGAAATAGGAAGGGGACTACTTAATCTGGACACCTGAACAAAAGTGGGTTTCTATTAGCAAGGAATATTAGTTTCTGTTGCATAAGTACTAACCAAGAATATTATAAGGAAGAAAGTAAAAGTAGTAAGGAGAAGTAAAATGGGTTAATAAAGGGATGAGGACATAGGAAAATGTTTTAAACATAGAGCTTTTTCTTAGAAACGTTGAGTGCAGGAGGTCAACAATATCAAATCTGTGACACAGTTAAGTTTGACAACAACTGGATCTGGTGATCATAAAGTTACAAATAATCTTTACGAACAGTATTGTTGGATGGGGGTAGAAGAAAAAGTACAGGATTTTAAAGAGAGTGAATGGTGAGGAAATGAAAGTAGTCAATAAAAACAATTCTAAAAGTTCAAAGCTAGTCTACCTGAGGGTCAGCCCCATTCACTGACCTTCCAACAGCAATCAAGGCTCAACTACTACAGAAAGGCACACACAACCCACATGAGGTACATTTCTGGAGCTCCGATCTCAGGTGATCAGGGAGACTGTACCACCATTGGGCCCCATAGGACACCTACTATATAAGGCTGTCCTGCCAAAACTGGGAGACAGAGCAGATCTACCTAATAATAGAAACAAACACAGAGAGGCAGCCAAAAATGAGGAAACAAAGAAACATGGGCCAAATGAAACAACAAGAAAAAACTCCAGAAAAATACCGGTAACTAAATGAAATGGAGGCAAACAACCTACAAAATACCGAGTTCAAAAACACTGGTGATAAGGATACGCAAGGAATTTAGTGAGAATTTCAACAAAGAGATAGTAAGCATTAAAAAAGGATACAGAAACTAAAAAAAAGAATCAGTGAGAAATGAAGACTATAGTAACTGAAATGAGGAGTACACTAGACAGAATCATCAGTAGATTAGATGAAGCACAGGATCAAAGTAGTTATTTGGAAGACAAGGTAGCAGAAAATACACAATCAAAACAACAAAAAGAAAAAAAAACTTTTTAAAGTGAGGGTAGTTTAAGGGACCCCTGGGCAACACCAAGTATAACATTCACATCATAGAGGTACCAGAATATGCATTTCTCTAAAGAGGACATACAGATGGCCAATAGACATATGAAAAGATACTCGATGCCATTAATTATCAGATAAATGCTAATTAAAACCACAGTGAGATAGATATTAACTGTATCACCTCACACCTGTCAGAATGGCTCTGATCAATAAATCAACAAATAACAAGTGTTGGTGAGGATGTGGAAAAAAGGAAACCCTTGTATACTGTTGGTGGGATTGTAAATTGGTATAACCACTATGGAAAACAGTATAGAGGTTCCTCAAAAAACTAAAAATAAAATTACCTATTTTTAATTTTTTCCCACTTCTTGGTATTTAGTTGAAGACATCTAAAACATTAATTAAAAAAGATATGCACTCTTATATTCATTGCAGCATTATTTACAATAGGCAAGATATGGAAGTAACCTAAGTGCCCATCAATAGATGATTGGATAAAGAAGAAGCAGTACATATATATATATAGAAGGGAGTATTACTTGGCCATAAAAAAGTATGAATAGAAGGGAGTATTACTTGGCCATAAAAAAGTATGAAATCTTACTATTTGTGACAACATAGATGAACCTAGAGGGTATTATATAAGTGAAATAAGTCAGACAAAAGTAAATATCATATGGTCTTGCACTATGTGGAATCTATAAAACAAAATAAACAAACAAACAAAACAGAAACAAATTCATTGATACAGAGAACAACCTCACGGTTGGCAGGTTTGGGGGGCAGGGGAGTTGGGGGCTGAGTGAAAAAGATTAGTTACATAATATTTATGGGGATGTATAAAGTAGAGCATAGGGAATATGGTCAATAATATTGTAATAACTATGTATAGTGCCAGGTAGGTACTAGACTATTTGAGAGGATCACTTCATAAATTCTCTATATATCTAAACTCTGGGTTATACACCTGCAACTATATAAAATAATATTGAAATTCAACTGTAATTGAAAATTTTTTAAAAAATTTAAAAGAGAGAACTTCAGGGAAACCTTTGGTGCTATAAGCAATTGCATTACAATATTCTGGTTCTGTAAATGTAGAAACATTGCAAAGAAGATCAGGTAGGAAGGAAGTTGTGTGGTCAGGGGCCTGTTTGAACAGCTTAAATGCCCTTCAAGTCTCCTGTGTTCTCTGAGATGCACTGGCCGAAGCTTTTGACTTTGAGGTTTAGTTGATGGGTGAGTTTGACATCGTGCTCTGGCTTCATGTGATAGAAACTAAACATGTTGGCCAATTCCTCTGCTCCAGGAAATCTCTGCATCTCATAAGCTTCCAGAGTGATCGTTCAAGAGCAAGTAAAACAAACAAAAACAAACAAACAGATACAACAACGACAGAAAGAAACACAGGAAATGTTTTAACTCTCATTGAAAATAGTTTGAGAAGAAATTATTTACCTTAATGATGATACAGGCCCACAATGCTTTAGCTTAACTCCAAAACTCAAGAAACTCTAAAAGTTTTTGGTGTTTTCTTATGATTTATTTTATATTACCAAGAAATTTAATATTTGTTCGTTTCTCTAATTCAATGCAACGGCATACAAAAACACACAATAAGAAATGTCACTCAGCAAGATACTGCCACACGTGTACGCGAACACAGCTGTGAGACACGGATACAGCAAAAAGTTATGAAGCCTTACTGTGTTGTTTGTACAGTGCTGCCAAAGTAGGGGCACAGTGGCAAGTTTGCGAACTTAATTGTCAGACCTCATCGTAAATTATGCTTTTTCCTAC
This sequence comes from Craseonycteris thonglongyai, assembly GCA_004027555.1. Taxonomy (NCBI): domain Eukaryota; kingdom Metazoa; phylum Chordata; class Mammalia; order Chiroptera; family Craseonycteridae; genus Craseonycteris; species Craseonycteris thonglongyai. The sequence continues at coordinate 36,109 of PVKE010013042.1, forward strand.
ACATACCTACTTATAAAAATGCCTAATTTATAAATAAGGCACAGTAAGAGATTAACAACAACTCACAATAAAATAGAACAATTTTAACAGGATGCTGTAATATGTTCTGTGAATGTGGCCTCTCTCTCAAAATATCGTATTATGCTCTATTTACCCTTCTTGTGATCTATTTACCCTTCATTTGTGATGATGTGAGATGATACAATGCCCGCGTGATGAGATGAAATGAAGTAAGTGAGGTATTACCGGTATTATAGTAAGTAAATCAAAGGTGACTTGAACACAAGCACTGCGATACCTTCACAGTTGATCTGATACCTGAGAGGTCTACTAAATGACCGATACTAATGGGGAGGGGATCTACAGGTGTGCATATTTGTATGCTGGACAGAGGGGTGATTCATGTCTCAGAAGTAACAGATCGGGATGGTGCAAAATGTCATCGCTTGATTCAGAACTGCAAGAATTTCAAATTTATGAATTGTTTATTTCTGAAATTTTCCTCTTAATATTTTTGGACTGCAGTTGGCCATGGTAACTGAAACCACGAAAAGCAAAATCTCAGATGAGGGGGATTATTGTATTTGGGAAAATCTTATGGGGCTGCATTAGCAAGTATGGGTGCCCAAGTGGGCTAAGCCTCCACAAGGGAAGGGAAGGCAGGCTCAAGCCTTGTGGCTTCTGCTGTTCTACACAAGTGGGACAATTAAAGCACATAAAGAAACATTGTTAAAGAGGGAGGTAAGAAAGGCAGGAAGCCAAGGAGGAGGGTAAGACTTGAAGTCTGGAGTTCTGTGTTCATTGTTTTCATTTACACACCCCTGTAAGCTTCAGATTACACATCTGTGAAATGGGATAATACCTACCTCCTTGGTTTGTTTTGATGATCAAACAACAGGGTACATGAGAAAAAGCTTGGTAAGCTATAAAGCCCTACATGAGTATTACTAATAGGACCACTGTCACACTCAAAACATATCCAACCACATCAATCTAGGGAGTGTAATTTTGGTTGTAATTGCATCGTATTGCATCCTGCTTTTTACCAGCACTGTCTCCATTAACAACTCCTGTATGTCAGCTGTCTTGAGTGGGGAGAATTGCAAGGGGACAGAAAGGAATGGCAGAGATTTGTTCTAGATCCAAGAATGCCATTCCAGAAGTTGATAACAAATTAGATTCATGCCCTGGTTCCGTATGGCCTTTTAACAATTCCCTTTTGCCTATAGGACAAAGCTCCCATTTCTTGATCTAGCCCTTA
>PVKE010013043.1:0-37246 GCA_004027555.1 Craseonycteris thonglongyai
AAAAAAAAAAAAAAAAAAATTGTCTCCAGATATTATGAAATGTCCCCTGGGGAGCAGAAATGTCCCCTGGGGTGCAGAATCACTCCTACTTGAGAACTGTTCTAAGTCAATGTCTCCTAATTGTATGTGTGTCTCTAATCAGCAGGGAAGAGGTTTGCAAACTTCTGTACCTGGGTCCCTCTTCCAGAGGTTCTAGTAATTCAGAAAGTCCAGGGTAGTGCATGACACCTTGATTTTTGTAACTCTGCTAGTGATCCTGCTTGTGCCCTTGCAGGTATAAGTACTGTTAAGAGTCAAGCTCACTCTTCGGAACTTCACTCTGTGACAAAGCTCATTTCTGCCAGACTTGGACCTTCTTTCCAGAGGTAAAGGGATTGCCATCAAGCCTCTGCTGTTTTCACTCAGTCTCTTCATACTTGATGCTTAACCATGACTTTGTGTTTAGTTTTTTTTTTGTTTTTTTTTTAAGGGACAAGATTTTATTTTCATACAAACCTTTGTGTCAAGAGCTTTTTCAATAGATTATAGGGTGGGAGCTTGCCTCTGCTAGTATGAAACCCTGGCTTAAAGGGACAAGATTTTTATTGTTGTTTAATTAACATCATACCCACTAGATGTAGGCTGACTAGACATACTGTTTTAAATGGGACAGAAAACAACAGTACTGTCCCGTTTCAAATGGTACATATGGTCAGCCTACTGACACCTTGAATTTAGCCCAGTGATATTAGGCTGACCATATGTACTATTTGAAATGCACAATACTGTTGTTTTCGGTCCCATTTTAAATGGGACGTCTGGTCAGCCTAACCAGATGCCAGTAGAACCCCTGAAGTGTGACAATCAAAAATGTCTCCAGACTTTCCAGATGTTCCCTAGGGGGCAGAATTACCCCTCGTTGAGAACCACTGACCAAACTGAAGGCAAAAGGAGGGCTTATTATCAGGATCCCCATGTGCTTTTAGAAACTTCACTAAGTTATTAGTAACTACCCTTCTGGTAACTTAGGAAATGTGTCAGAATTTCATGGAAGAATGATGTACAACTTGCACAAATATATTCCATATCATAATATCATTGTATACTTGAATTACAAAAAAACCCCAAAAACGATTTTTGCAATTTAATGTAGGAGTTTAATGAGATTTTTATGTGTATTAAAAGTGAGCACAGGTTTACAAAAGTTGTAAAACAGTCCTCAAAAATGATTATAGTTGATTCTTGTTGTTTTAGCCTCATCTGCACTCTGCCCCCTTCCCTATCCCCATAAGGAACACACCAATATGTTGTTTTCTTCTGCCTGAGGGATACCTACATATGCCCACCTTCCAGCACTTTAAAACTTTTATTGGAATTTTTTCTAGAATTACCTCTGCTCTTTCTGGTCCCCTCCTAAATTGTAATAGATTTTGACTACGTATTGTTGGATAATTTATGGTAGTGTGCTTAAAGAACATTATCCCTTCTTGTTTGCCTAGAATATCTTTGTTAATTGAACAGGGAAAAGCTGTCTCTAAAATTACTAATCACAAAACCAAGATGTGAAAAGTACTGCCATAAGTTACTGCTTTATTCTTTTTCCAGGAATCACTGTAGTTGATCACTTTCCAGTTCTCAGCAACTTGGTTGTGATAATCAAGAGACATGGTGTTGTGGTTTCAGAACTGCCAGCTTAGAATAGAAAAATATTTGGTAAAGGAGGCAGCATGCATAAAAGTTAAAAGCATGAACCCTGAAGTCACACTTGGGTTCACATCCTGGCAAGTAATGAAACCTTTCTGAGCCTTAGTTTCAACGCTTATGAAATGGGAATAATCACATCTACCCTATGGAATCATGACAATTTACTGAGATAATGTTCCTAGATTGCTTAACACAGTGCCTGGCATTTAGGATGGCATAACTAGAAATGATAATATAAGAATGCAATTGGATGTAAGTCTTTAGTTTCTAATGAATTGAATTTTTTTCTACTTTCTGAAGTGTTCATAGAGTCTTAAAATTTTGGGGGAAGCCGGGATGGCTCAGCAGGTTAAGCACTCGCTTTGTAGCCCCAGGGACTGAGAATCAAATCCCGGCCCTGGCCTGTGTGGACCCACATGCTGAACTGAGGTGTGCTTCCCATGCGGGAGGCCCCAAGTTCAGTTCTCATCTCTTCCCCCCAACCCCCCCAACCCCCATTTGGCCCTAACTCATGGGGGTGTGCCTCCCATGTGGGAATCCCCCAGCCCAATTCCTGCCCTGCTCGGCCCTCACCCACCTGTGTGGAAGAAACCATGTCTAAAACTGATGACTTACAACTGTGGAGATTGCTCTGGGCCCTCCCCTTCTCTCTGTCTCTCTCTGTCTCTCTGTCAAAAACAATAAAATAAATCTTAAAAAAAAAAAAAATTAGCGTTAGAGGAGATTTTAAAAACCTTCTGATTCAATCCTGTTATATTTTGGATGAGGAAATAGACCAAGTAACTTAGCAGAATCATGACAGTGTAGTTTAATGAATGTACAACAGGGGTAAGTACAAATTCTATAAATAAACATTTTTTTTTTTAAAGATTTTTTAGTTTGTTTATTTTATTTATTTATTTTTGAGAGAGAGAGAGATACAGAGAGAGAACTGAACTGGGGGAGCTCCCAGTTCAGCACATGGTTCCGCACGGGCCGGGGCCGGGATTCGATCCTCGGTCCCCGGCGCTGCAAAGTGAGCACTCAACCCACTGAGCCATCCCGGCTTCCCCAAATAAACATTTTAAAAACATCTTTATTGAGGTGTAGTTTATATGCCATAAAATTCCCCCACTTAAAATGCACAATTAGTTGCTTTTTAGTATATTCACAAAGTTGTGCAACCATTACCACAATCTAAAAGTTTATCATGTTTCTATCACTCTATAAAGAAACGCTGTATCTATTAACAGTCACTTCCTATTTCTCCTTACTCCTTCCCCTAGACAACCACTAATTAGTTTTTGTCCCTATAGATTTGCCTGTTTTTCAATTTTCATATAAATGCAACCATATAATTGTGGTATTTTGTGACTGTCTTCTTTCATTTAGCATGTTTTCAAGGTGCATCTGTGTTGTATGTAGCATGAATCAGTACTTCTTTTTTACTGTTCAGTTAATATTCCATTATATGGATGCACCACGTTTTATCCATCCATTCAACTGTTCATGCGTGGACTTTTGGGTTGCTTCCATTTTTGAGCTATTGTGAATAATGCTTCTTGAACATTTGAGTGTAAGTTTTTGTGTGAATATATGTTTTAAATTCTCTTGGGCTCATACTTAAAAGTGAATTGCTGAGTCATATAGTAACTCTATGTTTAAATTTTTGAGGAACTGCCAACTTTTTTCCAAAGCAGCTATGCCATTTTACATTCCTATCAGTGTACAAGGATTCCAGTTGCTCACTATCTTTGCCAGCACATGTTACTATCTGACTTTTTTATTATAGCCATCCCAGTAGGTATGAAGTGGTATCTCATTGTGGTTTTGATTTATATAGTATTTCCCTGATGGCTTTTCGTGAGTTTATTGTGTATTTCTATATCTTCTTTGGAGAAATGTCTGTTCAGATTCTTTGCTCATTTTCTAATGAGTTATTTGTTTTTATTATTGAATTGTAAAAGTTCTTTATTCTGAATACCAGTCCCTTATCAAATATATGATTTGCAAATATTTCCCCCATTCTGTGAATTGTTTCACTTCCTTGATAGTATAATTTGAAGCACAAAAAAATTGTTAATTTACTAGTTCAATTTATTTTTTCTTTCACTCCTTGTGCTTTTGGTGCCATTGCCTAATCCAGTGTTGTGAAGATTTTCCTCAGTTTTTTTTTTAGAGTTTTATGAGGGCTATCTGGAAAAAATCCAGCCATTATCAATACAATGAGAAGGGTTACATGGCTGGATACTTTCAGGAATGCCCTAGTATAATTTTAGCTCTTAAGTTTCAACCTTTGATCCATTTTGAGTTATTTTTTGTGTAAGGTAGAAGGAAGAGTCCAACTTCATTCTCTCGCATGTGAATATCCCATTGTCCCAGCACCATTTGCTGAAAATACACATTTTTAAGTAGAGTTTACACCATGCTTTTATCTAAACCTTGAAATGAAGGTCTCTATGGCCTTAAACTCTTTTAGGGGATGCCGGGATAGCTCAGCAGTTGAGCGCTTGCCTTACATTCACGAAGTCCAGGGTTCAGTTCCCAGCCCCGGCTCATGTAAACCCACATGCTGAATTGCGGCTCAACTGGTAACCACTGGGATGGCTTGGTGTCAAAGGTTCTCACCTCCTATGTGGGAGGCCCTGGTTCAGTTCCAGCCCCATGCAGCCCCACATCCATCTCTGTGGAAGGAAACCATGACACAACTACTGATGTACAACTATGGAGACTGCTCTAGACCCTTCCCCCTTCGCTCTCTCTTTCTCTCTCTCTCACAGACTTCTCAAAAACAATAAAACAAATCTTAAAAAAGAAAAAACTGAGCAATAGAGAGTTTGGGGAATATCCCCATTAGTGTGAGGGGTTCATCCCTCCCTCCCAGTTCCTCAAAATGTAGATGTTAACCCACCATTAAAATCTGAGTCTGATTTAATTGATCTGGTTTGGGACCTATTCATAAAAAGTTCTCTAGGTGATTCTAATGTGCAGGCATGCTTCAGAACTAGTGAACTAAAGGTTTATAGTCATAAAGAGGACCAAACAGTAGTCGTTAGGAGGCACTGTTGGAAGAGGAGATAGGCTGAGGTGTGCACTGGCTTGTTGGATTTCAGGCCTCATTTTCTCTTCTATAGCTACATGACTGTTGTTCTCTGCACTACAGGTGGCAGCATCTCCTTACTGAAAAAATAGAGTTGTACCATGCCCCTGCTTTCTGAGGTCAGAAACACTTTTTGGGGATGAAGTATGTGAAATAAGAGGAATTAAAAAATAAAAAAACAATAAAAGAGAACATAAATCCCAAGCACTGCTTTTCCCCCTATAAATGAATAAAAACCTTAATGTTCTGCAACACAAGCACTCCTTTAAAAGAATACAATTTCATTTTGCATATGATGCAGAGAATTCCACTTGCCATTTTACGAGGGCAAGCTGATAAATATTGCCTCCACTGTAATTTTGTTGTTGTTGTTACATTAGACATATCTGGAGATAACCAGTTCTGGGTAGTCACGTGGTATCTCTCCTCGATCATTCTTGACTTTGCACACACAGATGCTTACAAATTTTACCCAGTGCACATTGAAATGAAAGAGTGTTCAGACATTCAGTTCAAATGGTGTGCTGTTATTGAATTTTTTTTCTTTTATTTTTTGAGAGAAGGTGAGTGAGAGAGAAATAGGGAGGACCCAGAGCAGTCTCCATAATTGTACATCATTAGTTGTGACATAGGTGGATGTGGGGACATGCAGGGTGGGGACTGAACAGGGACCTCCTGCATGGGAGGCAAGAACCTTCTTCACCATCCTGGTGGTTACCAGCTGCGCTGTAGTTCAGCATATGGGTTTGCACAGGCCAGGGCTGGAATTCAATCCCCAGACCTTGTGGTTGTAAGGCAAGCGCTCAAACCTGTTAAGCTATCCCAGCGTCCCTATTGAATTCTTAAAAGTGGAAAAAGTTCCTCCAATTTTTTTGAAATTTTTGAAAAAGAAGGTGATGACTTCCTAAAGAAGATTATTACAGGTGATGAAACTTGGTTGTCCATCACTATGACCCTGAGAACAAAGGGCAGTCCCTGGAATACTGCCATAAGGGATCACCTCAGCTGAAAAACTTAAAAATGCATGCCTTGGCTGAGGTCATCCCTTATGGCTATATTCCATGCATGGACTGCCCTTTGTTCTTGCGGTCATAGTGATGGACCCAGATTTCGTCACCTGTAATGATCTTCTTTAGGAAGTCATCACCTTCTTTTTCAAAAATTTCAAAACAATTGGAGGAACTTTTTTCACAGTTAAGTCAATAACAGCATCTGTTCTAAATAAAGCAGATAGCTTTGAGGAAGAAAAATTTAAAGAAACCATCTTTCTTTTTACATTTATTTTCTCTCTCTCAGGGATTTTGCATTGGAAGACATGGATCTTGCTGTCAGTGAGCTCAGCATTTATGACAAACTTGCAGAGACTGTTGATTTGGTGAGACAGACAGGCCATCAATGTGGCATGTCAGAAAAAGCAATTGAAAAATTTGTCAGACATCTCCTGGAAAAGAATGAACCACAGAGGGGGCCACCCCAGTATCCTATCCTTATAGTTATATATAAGGTAAAAATGTATTCTGATTTGGAAAAACTTAGATGGAGGACAGACTCTTCAACTTTCTCTCCAAATGCTACTGTTGACTGATTCCACCATTGAACCTTAGCTTTTCTGTGAATAAATTGGCCTTCACTCTTTGTTTCCATGTTACTAGGAAATCTGGCTTTTGTTAAATGTCATAGATGAAAGCTGTGTATTTATATTTAAACTGTATTTGTATGTATTTTTGAATGGTGGAAATAACTCCTACTCATATTATAGAAGCTTGGTGAGCCTTGTAGTCTTCATAAAAGTTTAGTTCTCATACTTTTAATGCTTTCAGAAGTGAGTGTAAATGGATTAGTTCTTAAAGCACATTGGAAATAATACAAGGGGCTTGTTATTTTCTTGGCATTAAAGTCTTTTGTTTGCCGTGATAATTATTCATCCTTTTCCTGTCTTTCCTTGTAGGTCCTTGCAACCCTGGGATTAATTTTGCTTGCTGCCTATTTGGTGATTCAACTTTTCAGCCCATTACCACCTGAACCAGTGCTTTCTGGAGCCTATACCTGGCGCTCACTCATCCATCACATCCGGCTGATGTCCTTGCCTATTACAAAGAAGTATATATCAGAAAATAAGGGAGTTCCTCTTCAAAGGAGTGGTGAAGGAACATATATGCAAGGTAGAATGGTGCATTTACTACTTTGAGATACAGCTTTGTTGACAGTATACAATGTGAAAGGAAATAACATTCATTGACATCTAATGAGAGACTTTTCTTATATTTTCTTATATTGCCTCATTTAATTCAGTCCCCACTGAAACTCTGTGGGATAGGTTCTATGATTTTCATTTTACAAATTGAGAAACTAAGGCTCAAGAGATTAAGAAACTGAGAAATACATCTGGTGGAACCAAATTCAAATTCTGATTTCAAAACACGTGGGGTAGGGATGAATGTTTTTTGTTCATAAGCAAGATTTGAATGTATCTTTTCTACTCTTTTCTGTTCTGTGAATCCTGTCCATAATAGATATTTTAATAAATAGCTCTTGATGTATTGAAATCTCTGAGTTCAGCTTTCTTTTAACCAGATCCTCTAATAGTCCTTAGGCTGCTGGGCTAGATTTTTGTCTAGGTACCATATATCCTGCTTTTTCAATTCAGTCTTTTTTTTTTTTTTTTGGATTTATTTTATTGTTTGAGAAAAGGTGAGAGAGAGAAGCAAGAAAAGCCCAGAGCAGTCTCATTAGTTATGACATGATTTCATTCCACACAGGTAGATGGGGGGCTGTGCAGGGCCGGAACTGAATGGGGGGGTGGGGGGGAGGCTCCTGCATGGGAGGTGAGAACCTTTGCTGCCGAGCCATCCCAGTGGTTACTAGATGTGCCATAGTTCAGAATATGGGTTTGTATGAGCCGGGGCCAGGAATTAAACCCCAGAACTTGCAATTGCAAGGCAACCACTCAACCTGCTGAGTTATCCTGGCATCCCACTTCAGGCTCCTAAGTGTACAATTTTGCTAATAAGTTGAATTTGCAAAACGTTTAAATTTTATAATAGTGCATCAGTGGCAACATGGGAAATCCTAGTCTGACCATTTGAGGAGCTTCCTTTGGGAGCATGTGGTAAGACTTGCAGTTTACTTTTTGGGAATGAATAGAGGAATATTATTTGGGGATTTTACTTCTTTGATGGTGTTAATCTTATTTGCCCATATGAAGGAATATGTAAACCAGTATCACAAATGGATTATAGAACATTTTGTGTAACCGTGTATTGAAAACCTTTAGGACCCAGATAACTGTCTAGGAAGTATGTTTTCTATTCAATGTTGTTCTCAGCAAAAATTTACTAGTTGGAGCTAAGCATTGTAATCATAATGTTGTTCTTTAAGCCAAGACCTGACCAGTTATGAAAATTATCACTTGTATTGGGTCTCCTTTGAAAGTGTTTGTCATACACTTGGGGAAGTCATGGTAAATTTTTCAAAATTATATTAAAAGCAGAGGGAGGGAACACCACAAACTCAGCCTCGTGAGTTTTTGAAAAATTAGCTCATATATTTAGAGTTTCTAATTTCAAATATAACTTGTATTTATTGGGAACATTGTTTTTGAAATGTTATCAACAAAGCTCAAAAAAAAAAGAGAGAGAAGAAAAAAGAAAGTTTCCAACTCCTATCAGGAAGCCCCAGAGCGTTTTGGGGGAAAAAGTCAGAGAAGCTCATCCATCAGGCCGTCTTGTGCTGTCTCCTCAGACGCACCGGTCTCCTTTCCTGTCTTTCCCTCACTGTCTTCCATAGGGCCTCTTCTGCTCTTTGGCACATGAGAGGAAGTCAGTGGTTTTCAGGACTAGGTTGATGGCAATTTCTTTCTCCCTGTCTTATAAAGTAAATCTCCATAGACTGTTAAGAAATAATAGTCAATGGACAATGATTGCTCACTGTCTAAATCAGAGTTTAAAAATTCAAGGAACATTAGCATCTTGTCAGCAAGCCTGATTTTTTGGTCCACTCCAAATGAATATTTTGCCTTGCAGATGGGAATAAAATGAGTTCTTGGGGCTGCTATATATTTTTTAAATTTATTTATTTATTTTTGACAGAGAGAGAGACAGAGACAGAACTGAACTGAACTGGGGGAGCTCCCAGTTCAGCACGTGGTTCCGCACGGACCGGGACCAGGATTTGATCCCCGGTCCCCAGCGCTGCAAAGTGAGCGCTTAACCCACTGAGCCATCCCGGCTTCCCCTGGGGCTGTTATAAAGAGAGAACATTGTGGATTCTATTCAAGTACTGCTTTTATTTGTAATGTGGATATTCATACATCATATTTTCCTATGTGTGATAATTCTGATACAGATATAGATATGTACAGCTAACAGCATTTTGCATAGCTTTTGGACAGAAACTTAAGAATGCATCATGATATAAGGGGTAAATAGAAATATATTGCGGAGAATTAAGTACAAGAAGAGAGAACTGCTGGGCCTATAGGAGGACCAAAAAGGTAAAATCAATTAAATTATTATTCCTAATGTCATAGCACCAGGAAACAACTGTCTTTCAGTTAGGATTACTGAGCAGTGCCCTTGAAGTAAACGTAGAGGGAGGATGGTGTGGGATGTATTGTTTGCTTTGGGTTTGCCTGTCTAGTGTTCCGGGCTCACCTGACACTCCTTGCAGTGGTGCCTTGGGAATGATGGAGGGCTGTGGGAGCAGGAATGACATTCCAGAGGTACACCAACCAGTGTGGTAGGCTTCCTCCTGACCACCAGTAGTTTTTCCTCTTGATTCCACCCAGGGAACAAAAGGCAACAGAAGTGGAGTTCTTTTTCCAGGTTTCAGCCTCGGGCAGGAAACCTTGCCCCCAAATTCTCTTGAGGAGAATGAAGTGACTCTGTGGTGAGTGAGTCATGTAAACATCCCTCCCTGCAGCAGAAAATACATAAACTGACACTAGTACTTACTGGATGCCACCCCCTGTCCAAGGGGCTTTCTATATATTGGCACATTTAATCTTTACAATATCCCTGTGAGGTGGGTTCTGGTTTTATGCCTGTTTTACAGATGAAGACACTGAGGTACAGTGACATTATGCCACTTGCCCAAAGTCCCAAGGCTAGTAAGTAAGGGAACCATGAATTAAACCCAGGCAGCCGATCTTCAGAGTTTGAGCTCTTAACCATGAATAGTTTGTAACTAAAGAGTCTAGAGTTAAGTTTGCTTTTGGAGCTCCACACTCTCCCTCTTTTAGGTTACCAGATGCTTTTTCTCTCAGCTCCCTAGTCCCTGAAGAAACAAGGTTCTTTCCAGCTGGTACTCCAAGTCCAAAGATAAACTGTCCTCCAAGCTTTTGGTCCTTTGGGGTTTGCCTGAACTAGTCTTTTCCAAGGCATTCAGCCCAGCTTATCCTCCCAGTCTGCACTGTTATCAGTAATGTTTGACTCATAGTTTGACTTAATCCTTTCACTTAGTAACCCATAGTTTTCCCTTCACATTCACATTCTTAGTTCTCCCCCCAACCGTGCCTTATACCTTTATGTCCACTTTGACCCTGCCAGTGGCCATCTTCTTAGCTTTCACCCTTCCATGGAATCATTGAGTCTTACAGCTAAAAAGGAAGTTTCTTTAAAAAACAAACTAGTACATACCCCCATTTTATAAAGAGGACATTGAGGTCAGGAGAGGTGATGTAACTTGCATACCCAGATAAAAGTGGCTAACCAGCACTTGAACCTGAGTTTCTTAACTCTAGTGTAGCATTCTTTCCATCACACCACACTTACTGCCTGTTGTCTCTGCCCTCTGCCAATCCCCATTCCAGCATTTGTTGACTTTGGCCATTTATAAGTTTTAATTATAACACCCATTGATATTGAGGAGGCCTGGGACAGTTCTCACATACAATGAGAAGGTGCATCTCTGTACCTTTCTTGAATAATTGGAATTTAATGTATCCATGTACTTTCAAGGGAAGGTTCAAGTGAATCTAGCAACATCAGAGAGGTTTGGGAATAGATCATTCGCTGACTTAGAAGGAAGGACCTAATCAGACTTAGAGTCCAGGTCAGTGCCCCAAAATGAAGTGTTTGGACCTTACTCTTTTATTTTCAAATGAACGAGGCATTCCATGAAGTGATGATAACAGCTCCATCAAGCATTACCATATATCAGGCACCATGGCATGTATTGTGCCATGTTTTTCTGTCTTCACAACAGTCATATAAGTTAGTTACTATTTTTATAGTCTCTTCAAAGATGAGGAAACTGATGTACAAGCAGATTGACTACTGAGTTTTTCTGTGTATAATGTGCACCCACGTTTTTGGCCCAAACTTTCAGGAAATGAAGGTCTTTTGTTTTAATTTTCTTTTTTTAAGATTTTTTATTTTGTTTGAGAGTGGGAGAAAGAAAGAGAAGGGGGAGGGCCTAGAGCAGTCTCCATAGTTGTACATCAAAAGTTGTGACATGGTTTTATTTACACAGGTGGATATGGGGCCAGGTTGGGTGGAAACCAAACCAGGGGCCTCCTGCATGAGAGGCAAGAACCTTCGCCTCTCAGCCATCCCGGAGGTTACCAGTTGTACCACAGTTTAGCATATGGGTTTGCACAGGCTGGGGCTGAGATTTGATCCCTGGAGCTCCTGGTTGCAAGGCATGTACTCAGCCTGCTGAGAACAATCCCAGCATCCCTCATTTTAATTTTTTAATTCAAGTTTTTGTTTGTTTAGGTGCTTTTTTTGTATTATAAGAAATTTTAGCATTTATTTGTTAACATTGTAGTACAAGAAATTTTATGTAACAAATAATTATAAAACACAAGAACAGATACAGTGTATAAGAAATTTTATGTATAAAATATTTTTATATCACATAAATCGATTATCTTATTTATTCTAGGGTATTATTTTTCATACAGCTATCTATTGATTTCTGGAGTTACACTTTGAACTCATAAGCATAAGTAAAAGAATTAAAAACATTTATATTGATACAGAATTAGTACTATCCATGTATAATGTGCATCCTTATTTTTCCCTCACAGATTTGGGTAAAAAAAAAAAAAATGCACTACACACAGCAAAAATACAGCAATTTTCTAAAGCTCACACTTAAAGACGCTTTTATATGAGGAAAACTTATAAAAATAGGTGGACTCGGTGATCAGGAATGGTTCAAATGTGTTGCTTTCTGAAGGCCAGGCTATTGGCGAAATGATGTCTTGGGTTTCTTGAGTTCCCTACTATGTATGAGAATGGCTCTGGGCATTCTGCCAACTCATGCAGGGGACCTTGCCAAGGTCACCTTCACCATCATAGCTGCACTCCTGCCTCATGCTCAGGATGCTGCAGCAGGTGCTAAGAAAAATGAGCTGCTGGAGAGTAGTCTGATTACATCCTGAGCAGGCACCAGTGAGAGTCACAGAAACACTGTCATGGGCTTTGCAGGCTTTTCTTGGGTACATTTGTTATAAGAAATCTAATACAACTCATGAAGTTCTGTTTATTTAACCTTTATTTTGAAGTTCTTCCAAATTTAGACTGCACATTGTATTGTTTCCCCCTAGGCTTAATCCTATTGTTAAAGCTTCTGAAAGTCAGAGTGTTGTTTGTTTGTTTGTTCACGTGTTTGTTCATTCTTCATTTATTCAGCAAATGTGTACTGTATGCAGGTACTGTTCTCAGCAGAGCAGTGAACAGAACAGATAGTCCCCCTGCTCTTGAGGAACTAGTCTTGGATTTGTGCCTTTGTTCTCTATCCTTTTTACCCAGAGGGAATTTTTTGTCCTGGAAAGAAAAATTATTATTATTATTATTATTATTATTATTGACTTTTCACTTTTTGCCAGTTAATAATCTGCGTGAAAGGACTCTCTCCACTCAGAATTCCAGGGCTTGTGTGGTTGTTCACAGCAAGCCAGTCTAAGTGTGTTTTCTTTATAGAGAACTCTGAGGCACCAAGCAGCCTCCTGACAGGCGTTGGCCCACCACTTTTCTGCAGATGCCCAACTTAACAGAGAAGGCTGGGAGGGTATAGTGTTTGCCTTTCTTAACTTTAAGGCTGTGGGAGACCATTTGCAACATCTTGAACAGTGAAATGATTTCATCTCATGGTGTGGATTTGGAATATAGATCATCAGTTTTATTGAACTTTTATATGTGGAATTTTGCTTGTCTGTCACACCTTTTTTAAAAAATTGAAAATAGTATAAGGCAGGTATCTGGAGTAAAGAAGCCTTGGAAATTAAATGAAGGCCTTTCTGTCTGGTGCGGCAGGAAGTTTATAGAAACAGAGGAGGGCTGGCAAAGAAGCGAGATGCAGCATGGTAGGTGATGGGAGAGAAGCTGTGGACTGAGATCGTCTGCTCTGCTATGGGCTGTTTTCCGGGGTGGGGCTTGCTCACGTTTTGGTGTGATGGATCAGCCAGTTGTGTGGAGATCAGATAAAACCTTTTTCAGATAGATAAAGGCCAAGTTGGAGTCTGGGCACTTCTCCCTTTGTTGTTAGGGAATTCTATGGCAAGGTGAAGAAGAGCCCCAACTGTACCCTACACCCAGACACTTTACTTCCTGGCTGTTCCTCAGTCCTTTCCCACCAAATATAAGCACATTCTTTATCCAATTTGGTGATCTCAGGGCATCAGAGAATTCAGAAGTCGCTCTCCTTGTTGAAGTTTGGGCTCCCCTTATTCAGCTGGATGGCTGAATAAGCTACCTCATTCCAGTGATCCTTTTTCCTAATCACTTCCCAGCTTCCTTTTCTGGCCCCCAGCCAGGCCATAGTGCACCTGCTCCTGTTCAGTACCTCCCTAGGATCCTGCCTCCTGAGGTGACTGAACTCTGCATTTCAAAGTTGACGTTCTTGGTTTAAGTTTTCATGGTCTCCAAAGACGTTTTGATTTGGAAAATACTTTTAATAAATTAAAATTTCTCTCCTCTATCCCTGTGACTCCTCCACTTAAGCAAGCACTGGTAGTAATTTGATATACATTCTTCTGAATTTTTCCATAGCTATACATATAGATATAAACTTAATATATATAAATATAAAATACCTTTTTGGTTCACACATAAAAAAGCCTAGGTACATATTTTTGGCTAGACACATTCTATTAGTTTCTTTAATTTCTAAGGCTGCTATAACAAAGTACCTCAAGCTAAGTGGATTAAAACAACAGTGGTAAAGGCTAAAAGCCCAAAATCAAGGTATCAGTAGAGCTATACTTGCTCTTGAAGGCTCTAGGGAAGAGTCCTGTGCCTTTTCTAGCTTCTGGTGGTTGCTAGCGGTCCGTGGCCTTCCTCAGCTGTGGTAGTACAACTCCAGTCTCTGCCTCTCTGTCTTTACATGGCTGTCTCCCCTCTGTGTGTGTCTCTGTGTGCCTTCTCTTCTTACAAGGATGTACTTTAATTTGAATTTAGGGCCCACCCTATTTCAGTGTGACCTCATCTTAGTTAATTACATGTGCAAAGACCCTATTTCCAAATATGTTCACATTCTGAGGTTTCAGAAGGACATGGATTTGGGGGGTGCGGTACACTATTCAACCCAATATACACATTTTTTAGAATTTCATATTTCATTCTGGGAATATTCCACAATTGAACAGTTTCTAGTTTTTTTGCTATTATAAAAAATGTATATGAGGCATTCATATACATATATATGTGTATGAGGCATTTATATACATATATAAATACATACATACATACACACATATATACATACATTATTATTTCTGTAAGATATATATGAGAAGTGGAATAACTGGGTCAGTGCATACACATTTTAAATTTAATAAATACTACCAAGTTGTCTTTATAAACTTGCATATGTTGATCATCAACAGTGGATACTGCCATTGTTTTGCCATTTAGAAAACTGAAGAATGATATCTCATTTTAAGTTGCATTTCTTGGATTATTAGTGGTGTTGGATATCTTTTCAAATGTATTATAAGCCATTTATATTTATTTTTCTGTGCATTCATATTCTTTACCCACTTAAAATTTTTATTATCAACTAGGAATTCATGTATATTTTAAGAGATACTAATTCTTTGCTTCTTACATGCAGATATTGGTTGAATCTTTCCACTTTTTTTATAGTATCTTGGTTTGTGTCTTGCTTAAGAAGCCTTTCTTGCTCCCAGAATTATAAAAATTATCTCATATTTTCCTCTAATTACTTTAAAAATTGTTTTAAATGTTTAATTTATCTAGATTTTATTTCAGCATGTAGTGAAAGGTAGGAATTAAACTTTATTTTCTTCCAAATAGTTAGCCATGTGTCCTAATATCACTTACTGAATCCATCTTTTCTTTGGTGAATTAAAATTAACCTTTATCATAAATTAAATATTCATACAGACACATATATTCTGGGTCTGTTGCCACGTTCTTTATTGTTTTATTAAGCTTTTTGTCTGTTCCTTTGTACGAACATGCATTGAGTTCTCATTATTTGCTGTAGCTGTGTTCTGTAAAGTGCTAGCTTAGTGAATACTGACCCCACCCAGGGGAAATTCAGAGTTAGTTCCTGAGAGCCTCTGACCACCATATGATCAGCTGATCAGTGCATGACCTTGTTTTATGTATGTTTCTGTTGAAAGAGACCTTATTTAATATATATTGCAGTTTCATTAACATTGAACTTAGCAGCACTATAATGCATGCCTAAACGAAGTTTAACGATGTATTTTCTCTATAAGGCACATCACAGCCTTCTTGTACTGAGGGACACTTAGTACTTTAGCACTATGCTCAGGGGGCTTTTATTTAAAAATTATTATTACAAACGATTTTTTAGAGCAGTTTTAAGTGCACAGCAAAATTGAGCAGAAAGTACAGAGTTCTATACTCCTGTCCCCCACACATGCACAGCCTCCCTTGGGGGCTGTTTTAAATAGCAGAATCACCAACAGGAATGCAATAAACATGGCACTAAATAGATGGTGAAAAGCACACTTGTTTATTGGGGGTTTTTTTGTTGTTTTTTTAAATATATTTTTATTTATTTTTATTTTTGACAGAGAGAGAGAGAGATACAGAGACAGAGACAGAACTGAACTGGGGGAGCTCCCAGTTCAGCATATGGTTCTGCACGGGCCGGGGCTGGGATTCGATCCCTGGTCCTCAGCGCTGCAAAGTGAGCGCTTAACCCACTGAGCCATCCCGGCTTCTCCGATATTGTTTATTTTTTAAAGATTTTGATTTATTGAGAGGAGAGAGAGAGAGAAGGGGGAGGGCCCAGAGCAGTCTCCGTAGTTGTATATCATTAGTTGTGACATGGTTTCATTCCACACAGGTGGTTGTGGGGCTGTGCGGGGCAGGCGGGAACTGGTGGTTACCATTTGCACTGCAGTTCAGCATATGGGTTTGCATGGAATTGAACCCCAGACCTTACAATTGCAAGGCAAGCACTCAACCACTGAGCTATCCTGGCATCCCAAAAGTACTCTCATTTATAGTAAGACAGGTGAAATTAAAAGGCAGAGCATGGCCTAGTTCTACCTCAGCTGGGCTTCCCTTGCTCTACCATCTGTGAATGACTTCACAAGCACTGGTAGTATTGCTTTGGGTGTTGCAAATAAATTTGAGGGAATAGGTAAATTCATAGATAGTCATCTGAATAATGAGGATTGACTATTTTAATTATAGTAGCTTTATAAAATGCTATTAATACTATGTTTGTAGACATGGTGAAGCAAGTCCCTCATTTTTTATTTCTCAAAATGTTATTTCCTACAACTCTTGGCAATTCAATAATAGACTAATAACCCAATTTAAAATGGGCAAAAGATTTGAATAGATATTTCTCCAAAAAAGATATAACTAGTAAGCACATAAAAAGGTGTTCAACATCATTAGCCATCAAGGAAATGCAAATCAGAACCACAGTGAGAAGCTACTATGAGGATGACCTAAATAAAAAAGATAGACAATAAGAAGTGTTGACAAGGATGTGGAGAAATTGGATCCCACATTCATTCCTGATGAGAATGTAAAATAGCACAGCTGCTTTTGGAAACAGTGTGGCAGTTCTACAAAAAGTTAAACAGAGTTACCAGATTACCTAGTAATTCCACTCCTAGGTATGTATACAAAAGAATTGAAAATGTATACCCACATAAAAACGTGTATGCAGGTGTTCATAGAATTATTCATAGTAGCTCCAAAGTAGAAACAACCCAAATGTCCAGCAACTCATGAATGAACAATAATAAAAAAAAATAGTATATTCATATAATAGAATATTACTCAGCAATAGGAAGGAATGAAAAACTAATAGGAGCTAATAAAATATGGATGAACTTTGAAACAGTCCTGCTGTCCTTATGCTTATCTTTGAGAGAGTCTAGAGCCCTCCAGTATCCCATGAGCAGTCAGAAGTGAGGGTCCACAGGGCCACCGTCTGTCCAGTATCCATCTCATAAGGCTCTTAATGTATTTTCTCACTGTGTCTGTACCTGAGGGGGTGTTCTCCATAGATTTTAAGCAGTGGCCATACTTAGTAATTTATTGCATTGCCCAGGAGTTAATATGGGTGGGGTGGATTATTGCCTATAGCTATTATCACAGCCCCACTCCACCCCCACCTTCACCAATAAGAAACTGATGGGATTCTTTCCAAGTTGTATTAAATTTATGTATATGTTTTTGGGTAGACTTGACATCTTTACAATATTTGGTCTTCCCATCTAGGATTATGGTATGATATGTTTATTTATTCAGGTCTTATTTTATGTCCTTCAGTACAATGTTATAATTTTACCTAGTAAAATTTATTGCTAGCTATTATGAATGAGGCCATTTTCCATTTTAGTTTTTAAATGATTAGGGCTGACAAACACTATTTGATGTTTATATGTCTAGATACGTGTGTTTATATGTAGTAGTATTGTGCCACCTTATTCTTTTTCTTTTTCTTTCTTGATTTTCCTTCACTGGGTTTTCTTCCTCTACCTGCTTTTCAAGACATCTCTACCTGAAAACTCAAGAATATCTAAAGCTCATACTAAAACTAGAATAGATTACACTTAAAACATTCTCTCTTTACTCTTAGTTTCAGAACTGCTTGCTGCTAGCCCATGAAGCAACTTTATATACATTAAAAGGAGGTGCCTTTTTCTCCTGACACTTTATTCTTATCTCCTGAGAAAATGGTTGTAATTAATGGATGCAGTTAGAATGTCACACATCACTGCAGAAAAATGTCCTAACCTGCAGTCAGTGATGTCTTTGTGTGGGTGCTGCCTTGCAGGAGGTGCTCTCGACCAGTGTCAGCCACACAAATGTTCTGGGTAGTGTTGTTGAGGTCTATAGATTGTGTCATCGCGGCCGCTGCAATCACCCCCTTCCCACTGCCTCAGTGTAGACTCTCATTATATTTCACATCCCACCACAGTACAATGCCCCCCACCCCAAAGAAGGACAAAAACAAAATATAGCCAGCCCTTTTTCTTGCCAGCCTCTCTTCTAGGAACCCCTAGTCACAGCGCAGAATAGCCTTCCTGAAGCAGAGGAAACGCCCGTGCAGAGGGCTTGGATGATTTCTTGTTTTGCTCCAGAAGAGGCGTCAGTGCTGCCAGCCCTAGCAGCCCTCACAGTCATTTTTTTTTTTAATTGTTAAATTTATTGGGGTGACATTGATTGATATTAATTACATTGTTTCCAGGTGTACAATTCTACATTACATTATCTAATACATCGCATTATGTGCTCACCACCCAGAATCAGCTCTTTCTATCACCATATGTTTGATTCCCCCTTCCTACTCCCCCCCCAGCTCTCCCACCCACTTCCCTCAGGTAACCACTAAACTATATTGACTGTGTCCATGAATCCTTGTGTCTTGGTTACTTTCAGTTTTATATTCCACCTATAAGTGAGGTCATATGTTTCTTGATTCTTTCAATCTGACTTATTTCACTTAAGATGATGATCTCAGGGTCTGTCCACATTGTCACAAATGGCAGTATTTCGGGAAAGCCGGGATGGCTCAGTGGGTTAGGAGCTCACTTTGCAGCACCGGGGACCGGGGATCGAGTCCCAGCCCCGGCCCATGCGGAACCATATGCTGAACTGGGAGCTCCCCCAGTTCAGTTCTCTCTCTGTCTCTGACTCTGTATCTCTCTCTCTCCCTGTCAAAAATAAAAAAATAAAAAAATATATATTTAAAAAAAAAAACACAAATAGCAGTATTTCATCTTTTCTTATTGCTGAGTAGTATTCCATTATGTACATGTACCACAGCTTATTTATCCCGTCATCTGTCAGAGGACACTTTGGTTGTTTCCACGACTTGGCCACTGTGAACAGAGCTGCTGTGAACATTGGGGAACCTTAATTCACAAAGATACCTGTTCCTCACAGTCTTCCTCAGCAGGTGCTGTTCACTTATCCCTGCTCCTCCAAAGCCATCAGAGTCTTCCATCCTCCCCCCCAGCCCACACTAGGGTGCCTTTGGTCACTGCTATTGCTGCTTACTCTCAGTTTGCTCATCTGTGAAATGAGAATAGTGATGACTCCTCAATAATTATATGATTAAAACGTAAATCCCACAGCCTGTGACAATGACTGGTCTAGGGCCTGGCACTTAGCACATTAGTCCCTTTTCCCCTTCCTCCCCCCCTTGCAGGTACTTAGGACACTGAAATGTTATATAATTATAATATGTTGTTATGATTATGTTTGCCTCACTGCATAGAGTTCTTGGAACATTTAAAAATATTCCAGGGGAAGCTGGGATGGCTCAGTGGGTTAAGCGCTCACTTTGCAGCGCCGGGGACCGAGGATTGAATCCTGGCCCGTGTGGAACCATGTGCTGAACTGGGAGCTCCCCCAGTTCAGTTCTCTCTCTCTCTCTCTCTCTCTCTCTCTCTCTCTGTCAAAAATAAATAAATAAAAATATATTTAAAAAAAAAAAAATTCCAGAAGGAATAAAGAGTATATAACTTTGCAGCCTCAGCATGCCACTGAAACAGGTGTCACTGAAGGGGTTTTGGCTGCCCCTGGAGGCCCAAGTTGAACACTGTGGGAGGAGAAGCCCTTTCAGGACAACGGTCCAGCATAAGTCCTCTGGTTGGTAATCTGCCCACAGGCTGAGACAGGGAAATGGGTAGGTGGCGCCTGCCTCAACGGAACAAGTCCTTGGGGCCTAAGATAGGAGGTGTTGGGAGCATTGGGAGATATGCTGAGAACAAATGCAGTCCTTCCCTGGTAGGGTTTCCTGCCCTAATACTGCTGTCAGAAGGAAACAAGGAAAAAATACTTGCTGCAAAATTACGTCTCCCACCCCTTATCATGGAGAATATCTTCTCCAGCTGTTCAACTACAGAGAGTGTTTTCTGGTTAAGAATCAGTTTCCAGTGTGTTTATTATTGGTTTAAAGAATTGACTTAATTCCAGCCACATTTGGTTGTCTGTTCTCCTTCGTTTTCTGTTGGATTTAATCAGAAACCATCTGGTGAAACATTTTGGATTCAAATTAGAGTTGATCATAAACACATTTCTCAGAGAACACCCGTAAAACCCAGAATGGAACACAAAGCGAACAGGAAGTCATCCATAACATTGTAAACAGAATAGTGTCAGAGGGAAGGAATAAAGAGAAACTGAGAAGGAAGGACTGTGGAGGGACAGCAGCTCCTCAGGGAAGGACCAACCAGGGAAAGGCATCAGGGAGCTGGAGCTGACTAGCATGCACATCAGGGTCTGCGTGGGGCATTCTTTCATTTCTGTCCAACCTGCAGTCCTTGGGCATAGAAACCATGGTTAGTAGCCCTTACCTCCTCCTAAACTGTCTAATGGGCAGATACAATTCATTTTACTCTAAAGGTGGGCCCCTGAAAAGTCCTATCTTCTCTCCATCGCTTCTCTCTCCACCCTTTTCTCACTTTTTCTTTCTAGAGTCATCCTGGCCTTCACTTAGACTGGGCCAGGGGCCTGAGCACACACCCAAAGTATTAGGGAAGACATAGTGGGACTCATCACTGGTGGTGGGACCCTCCTTTCTGCCTGCCTCTCCCCCTATGTGCTGTAGATTGTTCACAGTGGAAGAACTACATCTCCAACCCCATGTCACTTTTCCAGCTGTTGGACTTCATTTGTTAATGCTAAAAACTATTTTCCATAAAGTGTAGCTGAGTATGCAGAGAAAAGTACCTCTCCTTCCCACCCCTGTCTCCTGGTCCTCTGCTTCCTCCTCACAGGTTACTTATTTCATATGTACCTTTCCAGATGTCACTGGTGCTTGTCATTGTTAGCTTTTAAAATGTATTACTACTTTTCTGCTTCATTGCTGGGGCCACTGGATTTACCTGCTATGTTCTTCCTGTGTCTGTTTTCTCCATATGCCCTCCTCTCTCAGACTTTGACCCCTGGTGGAACGATGACCGTGAGCATAATGAATCGGACCCCCTCCCTGCTAATTGCACTGGTTGTATATTATCCGTAAAGGAAATGGTCCTGGGTGATATCCCAAAGACATTTGAGGGAATCCATGCTCTATTGATCAAGGTGAGCAAGAAGCCTGATTCTCCCTCTTGACTGGTTACCCATTTAATGGCTAGAAAATATCAAGCTCTGTGACATCCTGATAAGTAATTTTGTGTTGTGTGGTTTTTATTTTTGGCCTTGCCAAGACGAGGCAGACCCTGTTGTCTGAGGAACTTCAGCATTTCTTGTGCCGGCACCCTGAGGTCATAGAAGACTTAATAATAGAGGGGAGTTTTGCCAAGTGGTGGCACTGCCTTCCTGACCGGTGGTTCCCATTTCCATATCCATGGTGAGTGTGAAAAGGGGTACCAACTTGCATGCATGTAAAAGGAGACAGACCAAATGTCAAAGCAGTAGTGGCTGCCACTGAGAACCTCTTGTGCCCAGTACTGTCAGCACTGTGCAATACACCCTTCAATTCAAATGATTCTCAGGAGCTCACTGTGCAAAAGCCAGTGAAAGGGGACAAGTGGAAGAGGGGCGCCACTACGGGCGCGCATCCAGATTGCCTAATAAACTCATCATTTATTTCTTAAACAAGATTTATTTTATTGTTTGTTTGAGAGAAAGTGAGAGAGAGGGGGCAGCCCAGAGCAGTTCCCACAGCTGCACATCACTAGCTGCGACAATTTTATTCTACAGGTGGATGAGGGGCCACGTGGGGTGGGAAACAAACTGGGGGCTTTCTACATGGGAGACAGGAACCTTCACTGCTATCCCAGAGGTTACCAGTTACGTCGCAGCTCAGCACGTGCACCCACAGGGGCTGAGGCCAGGGCTCCATCCCCAAACCTCACAGTCGCAAGGCAGATGTTCAACCCGCTGAGCCATCCCAGCATCCCCAAATCATAGTTTATTTCTAAGTATGTGTTTTGTGTTTCTGTTTATGCAGAATTGGTCCTGAGGGTTGAAAGTTGAAGAGAGAACACGAATAATAAAAGGGATACGTCATTTCCCAGCACTTTTTTGCACCAGGCCACATGCCTGTGTGCTTTATGGTTGTTGTTCAGTGGTGATGCTTTTAATAGCGCTGGGAAGTAGGACTTAGCATTGCCATTTTTCAGATCAGAAATGTGGGAATCAGGGAGGTCGAGGACCTTGCTTAAGGTCACCCAGCCAGGACTGAAATCCAAGTCTGTCTCCTTATTCCTCCCTGTGTCCTGTAGAAGACATGGTTCATTTCTTGGGGTGCTCTCTAGAAAAAAAAGGAAAGCCAGTCCCCATCTAGAACCATTCCAAAAGAGAATTGCTTTTTCAGGATTTTTGCTGGATAATGATTCCATGTTTCTTCCCTTTTTAAAAATGTGCTATTTATTTGCATAATCAATTACTCAATTTAACAAGCTAGTCAGGCTTCCCACTGCATACCATGCCAGACCTCAGAAGAAGGGTCACGATTTTTGCCCCCTCCTTCTGCTTTTGTCTCTTCTCCCACTTGGCTTGTTACTAATCTCTTTTCCAAGATAGAAGGAATGTATTATTTCTTTTCTTCTCTATATGTTGTTTTAGCGGGGCTTTATAAACACCCCACCCACATGGACAAATCGTGGCTGTAGAGTTTATGTGTATGCATGCACATGTTACAGTTAATTGATTTGGCATGAGTGTTCTTCGTGAACCTAGTACTTAAGATATTGTCCTGATAGTCTTCCCTCTTTACCCACCACCCACAGTTTTCCCACCCTTGCTTAGCTCTGTGTTAGTCGTGGAGGCTGGCTTGCCCATTGTAATTGTTTTTTTCCCTTAAACTTTTACAGGAGATCTCTGAACCGATCACACATTTTACGTGAATTTTTTCCTGTTTTCACTTATCTGCCATTTCCAAAAGAAACCTCCTTGAAAAAGTGCGTCTTTCTTCAACCAGAACCTATTGTGGGGAGTAAGGTAGGAAAATTTGAGAGGACTTAGATCTAGAATTTTTCTCATTTCGTACCTGGGCTAATGTTATAATCAAGGCCTTCCCTATATACCAACTTAGAGGGTGAATTGAAGGGACACCCACATAATCTGAAGTGCCCCCCTCCTGTTACTAGCCAGGAGTGCTACAGTGGCCCACCCTTTTATGAGGACATGTTTACAGAATACCGTGCAAATCGATCTCCTGCTAGCTACATCTCTGCAGAATCCTAACATTTGAAGGGACCTGAGCATGCAGTTAGTCTGACTTCTCTATCTCAAAGTAGGAAGCAAGCAAACTATAAATGAATAATATGTAAATGAATAGCCCAACTTATTCATTTTGTAGGTAAGGAAACTGAGCCCCAGTGAAATTAAATAAATTAAATGATTTGTCCAAGGACACAGCAATAGAAGGGCTTTCCCCTCCCACTGTTCCCATGTTGGCTGTCCCCCCAAATAAATGAGGAACTTCAGGTAAAGAATTGGAAAAGCCAAGAACTTGGGAACTTGGAGTAGTTTTGGAACAAAAGGGTTGACAGGCATGTGCCCACATCAGGGAGCCCAGTTTGGGGGGCAGCACTTCTCCCCTCGGTCCGGGGTGTGTACCCAGAGCCCACATTCACCTCTGGCCAAAGGACAGGGCCATGCTGTTCTGTTTGTGTCTGTTTACTTTTTTTCTGAATTGCTCTTGTTGAGTCTCATTTCTGAGGAGAGTTTTTGAGCCTGGATTGGTTTGGGAGAATTAAAAGGACGAGTTTTTCTTTGTAAAAAAGAAATTAATTTCCCAAACTGTGACCCCTATCAACTCTGGGTTATGTCTTCACTCTCCTGATACTGTTGGCTCCAAATTTGCTGAATCGTGTTAAAGGAATTTAAAAGCCTAGAAAAATAGTCATTTCGTCTAGAAGTCAGAACTTCTGTCTGCCAGCAGTAGGGTGGAGGTGCTGGGCTCTGGCCTCAGATTTTAATGAAGTTTATCCTCTCCCTGGCTAGAACTCGGGGACTTAGTATGATTTCATCCTCATAGTTATGATATGATTCTGGGTGAGGGCCTTTATCTTGGTTTTCCCACTTGAATCTGAAGTTAATTTCATTAGCCTGCTTAACAGGGACACCAAGGAACCCAGCGAAAGAGATAAATACAGTTACTCAGATGCCTAACAAGGTCATCTTGTGGTTCTCGAAGATGTTTTGGGAAGGGGCGTGGCCCAGCAGACAGCAATCCTGAGAGTCTGGTTTCTTGGAGCATCTGTTCTCCACCCTGGCCCAGGCTCCACAGCCTTGTTACTACTCCACCCTGTTGTTCGTATTCCTGGGCCCTGGACCCGGGTAAAGTCACATGTCTGGGGGCCCAGCATGCATGAGATAGCCTTGGGATAGAAGATAAAAATGGGGTTCCGATTGTAAAGAGGCAGGGAAGGGGTGGGGGCCCCAAGGCCCACTTCATCCATTTCACAATGTTGTCTAGAGCTAGCCCACTCCATCCTGCATATAGAGAAACATGGTCCCTTTCCTCCCTCTGGCTTATATGAAAAGGCAATACATCCACTTAGGTTTGGTTTTCTGGGATTTTTTTCAAGACTATAGATATTAGGGCTCCTGCTGGTGTCAACACCAATCAGTTACATGCCAGCTCAGAACTAGTTAGTCCTCCCCAGTCCTTCTTCTGTCACACAGCAGTAATTAAAATAGCTCTAGTGTTGCCATGGAAACAGTCATGACCAAGGGCCGTGGGAGCAACAGAGAGACCAGGGTTGGGGACAGGAGAAGATGGGGCCAAAACCCAAGGTTCTTGAGGCCCCAAGTGGTGAAGAGAAAACCAGGACATGGCCCAGGGAGTCAGGCTTCTGACCCCTGCTATACATGGGCATAAAGGTTTCCCAGAAGGGAAGGCTGAGCAAGCCCAGCCTTTCCCTTTATCCTTGCTCCCTGTCCCACTCCACCCCCAGGAGTCTTAGCTCCACCTGGCACCCCACAGGTCGTATGTCATGTCTGGTGGCGGCAGTGCTCCCTCAGAAATGCAGGCACACAGCCCGGTTGTCTTCTTGGTTTTCAAAATCAGAGGCCAATCTTACTCTCAGTATCTTTTCATCAGTAGCATGACATCTGCTCACCTTGGTTTTACTGGAAAGTTAAACTTGAACTTGCCACCATTCAATTCTCGTCAAAACCCTGGCAGTAAGAATATGACACGGCACATTTCCCAGGGTAATATAGAGGATATCACCTATTTCTCCAAAAGGCGGGATCAGACTAGACAGCTCAGAAGATTGCATACTCATTTCACCATGTGTTGGCCTTTGTTAGACTTTTGTTAGTTGCAATTAAATATTTTACCTTGGCCTACTTTGGAGCTATGGCTAGAAATAGTTGTGAATTATGAAACTTGGGCTTTTGCCGCTATAGGGCTATTGTTGAGGACGTCACCCACTAAATCACACAGCGTCTTATTAGGAGAATCCGTTAGAAAAGATTTTACCCTGCTCTCAATACTGGGAGATGCCATGCTTTGGAGAAACTAGTTTGTTTTTGTCTTTTGGACACATAATCGTGAATTGTGTTATTGGTTGTTTTCCTTTTTGCTTAGGTTGCTGGGAAATTGAGAGCTGTATGTGTAAGGATTTCTGTCTGTTAATCTCCTAAGCCCCTGGATTTTATTTTGTTCTGCTTCCAAGGATTTCTGTCTGTTAATCTCCTAAGCCCCTGGATTTTATTTTGTTCTGCTTCCTTTTCTCCACTCCCACTCCCCATGCCCCCATTTTTCCTCCAGCTGTATAGGATGCATGACCTGTTTACCATCGCTGCTGGTGAGACCATGGTGCATTTCATCCCTCCCTTCGAGTGCCGAAGACACTGCCATTCCGTGTCATTGCCCCTAGTGCCCGGAGATATCGGTAGGTGGGGCCCTAGGAGGGATGGGTCAGCGCAGGCTCTTGTTAGTTTTCAACTGAAAAGTATTGTAAGAATTGAGTATTACCTTCACAAAGATTCAATTGGGACAGTCCCAACAACTACAACACCCTTGTTATCCAAATTCCAGGTTTTCAGTTCCCACAGGCATCTAGAATGCTAATTATAGAATGAGGGAAAAAGAAAATGATGGGTAGTGATCAGAGAAGCTTTGGGCATCAAAGCCCAGTGGGGTTGGTCCAGAACAGCCTAAAATTCAGAACCTGGTTCCAGCCAGGCTGTGACTGGCTGTCCTGCTGACCAGAAGGACAGGAGCCCTGTGGCTGGCAGTGTCCATGAGAGGCCACCACATGACAGGAATGTGGAAAAGGGATGGGAGACAGAAGAGAACAAGAGGAAGAGAGCAGGTCTGGGAGAAGGACGGGGTAGGGAGGGGCAGGCAAACAGTGGGCACCTGAAGCAGTGGCAGGAATAGAACCGATGGCAGGAATAGAACCGATGGCTGCAGCTGTCACAGTTACAGAAGAGGACAAAAGAGCAGACCCTGGTAGTGGACTAGCATAACTCCGCAGTTGTAGGACAGATGGCAGCTCTAGCACCTCAGGGACCCTTAAGAATGGCTATGTGACAAACAAGTTCTTTAGTGTTTTGACAAAAAATAAGCATTGTCCTGTGAAGGTAGAGGCGGGGAGACACGGTTATAGACCACCAGACCTGTGATGGGAGTCATTTTCCAGAATGATGTAGGGGTCAGGCACTGGTGAGCCTGTACGTATGCCAGGATTGTGCAGGCGCTGCTCATAGTGACCTTTCTTGAGTCACCAAGTAGAGGTTAGTTAAATGTATTTAATGCTGTCTGTTTAAAGATGAGTAAAGTACATCATACTCTAGAAGATTTTCCATCAGGAGATTATTGGAGTGTTAAAGTTTTTAAGTTTACCTTTCTAGCCCACTCAAATGGTATAGACCAGTGTTTCCTAAACAGTTCTTTAGATCATGTGTGACCCCCAGGGTGGAAACACGAGCCTCTTGGAAAGCTCTTTGGCCATTAGGGCTCCTTGAGTCAGTTGGCTTTGGGTATACCTGCCTTGTCAACTCATAGCACATGTTAGTGTACAAAGGACTCCAAAAAGCCTTGGAGGAACCTAGCATTTCTCAAAGTTGCTTGACCATGGAACCCATTTTCCTTGGACTGTTTTATGGGATGCCACTGTTTGCAGAACACAATTTAGGAAAAGCCAATTCAGGCTAACCTGGGTGTTCTGTAATGCTCCCATGTTGTAGATAACCTCAGGAGAATT
Source organism: Craseonycteris thonglongyai (assembly GCA_004027555.1). Taxonomy (NCBI): domain Eukaryota; kingdom Metazoa; phylum Chordata; class Mammalia; order Chiroptera; family Craseonycteridae; genus Craseonycteris; species Craseonycteris thonglongyai. The sequence goes on from PVKE010013043.1 coordinate 27,354, forward strand.
GGCTAGCAAGAGTCCCATGCCCACTTATGTCCTGTCCTGCTGAAAAAGATGAGATCAGGCTGAGAATCAATACCCAACACCAGCCTCATCTGAGTATCTGGCCTTTGTAAGCCTGCTGAGTTGTAACTCAGTTATCCAGATGAGGGCTGGTGAAGAAGCACTTGGGTTCAAAGTGGCTCCTGTTGGATGTCACGTTACAGAGAAGACTGGTAATAACTTGGAATATTTATTCCTGAAAGAGCTAAAAGAGCCTCTGAGCAAGGTTCACCTGATTCCACAGGTGTGACCCAAGGGCTGCTCCAGCAGACAGGTGTGCCCAGCCCCTGCCATTCACATACTTCCCTGTTGCTGTTTTCCTTCAAGGCTATGCAGATGCCACCGACTGGAAAGTCTACATTATAGCCAGAGGGCTCCAGCCTTTGTTGTTCTGCGATGGAACCACCCTCTCTGAACTAGAGGGAACAGCTGTATAGAGGAACCACTGGGCGAGCTGAAGACCAGACTGGAAGGAAGAATAAAAATGGAAACGAGAAAACTGCTTTCCAGGGGATGGTTACTTAGTTACCTGCCCTGTGCATGCATGTGTGAGCCATCTGTGTGCTGGAGGACGGCCAGAGCCCAGCCTTCGTGACTCTTCTGGCCCCGCTGCTTGACCAGGACTTTACACCTGTCTATGGGAGGCTGGGCTCTTGCTGGGCTTTTGACACCACAGTCTTGAGGCTGCACTTCAAGCAGGGAACAGGGCTGTGGCTTTCCCTCACTTATATGGCATGATCCCTTCTGCTGGCACCCTGGCCACAGAGAGGGCAGCCAGTGGGTCCTGAGTTGGGAGCCATCCTTTACCAGGTGGGCCTGTGTGTGCTGTCTTCCTGGCCACTCCACCTGGTACTTTTTTAGGAAAGCCATGGCTGATTAAAGAAGTCATTGCAGTTTCTCAAGCAAAATGGAATCTAGAACCAGTGTAAAAAGATCAAGTAACCTCAAGTTGTACTCAAGAAGTACACTTGCTTCCCAGTGTTCATGGCTGGAGTCCAATTATAATTGAAATGTTCATTTCTAAAGGAATATTTTCCTCCATTTCATCAGGTTCTTGTGCCCACCATACCATGCCCCACAACTCCTGCCCTTCTCCCTACCTGACTGGGTGGTTTCATCAGTCGGGCTCCAGGTCCCCCGTCCCTGGGCTGAGCCAGAGCCCTTTACCTATGAGGCAGCACCCTTCCTGTCAACCATGTTGCTTTTACTGTCTTCAGAGTGGGTGAGTTAGCGTGCCAGCCTGGGGAGAGGGTGCCTCCCAGGTTTGAGCGTTAGGATCTGACTTGCAGGAAGACACTTTACAAATGTGTCAAGTGGATGCGGTAATGTGGTTGGGAAAGGAACTCCAGACCTCAAGTGTTTGCCAGCTGGGTGTGTGACTACATGATCCTCTGTCTTAAAATGCTCTCTTCTTATTGCACTGGGAAGCAAGGTGAGGTATTTTCTTTTTTGTAATAATATTAGGCTATATCCTTTTGATTGGGCGATTCATTATGCTCATTGTGTCCCTTAAGTATGTATTGATCAAATGGTACAAAAGGACACTTTTGTTTCCTTTATCATTCCTGTCGACACTGCTAGATATCTGGCCTCTGCTCGTACCATCACTGAGATGAGGGAAAACGAACCATTCTGTGGCCCCTGGTTCTGACTGGCAGAAATGAAATGGATACAGGAAGAGTCTGTGTCGAGTGATGGGCCAGAGTCAGACAGTGGTGAGGGAAGCGGGGTGACTCCTTGTGGAGTCCTCCTCTTCATCCTTGGAGGTGCCCCTGCACCTGTCTGCCCCAGGCCCTGTGTCCCTGCACATCTCATGAACAGCAGTGGGGGTCACTGGGCACTTGAACCCCCTGTTTGTGCGCTTGTGAAGGACACGCAGGGTTTGCAGAGCTCAGGGTGGAAACCCAGAGCCTCCTCGGCAGGCTTGATGGCACTAGGATGAACTGTACCCGAGATACTTCTTTCCTGAAAGGACCAGCGCCTAGTGCTGATTAGTGCAGGAAAAACAAAGCTTATCTATAAAACATCATGCTTGCTAAGCAGTTACGATTTAGGAGGTTTGAAATCACGGATCATTTAGAGGCCAGCTTTGTGCAAGTTTTTTCAAGCCTATGCCATGTTACCCCTCCTGCACATGGGAGGAAGGATTATGTGTAAACAAGTTCTTTAGAGGCCTCTGGTTTTCCTGAATTCGGCCCTGTGGGTTAAGAAGAGAGAGGCTTCCTTAGGAGCAAACAACTGTTTCAATCGTTGAGATTCCTGTTTCATTTTTATGAATTACTGTGTTCCTTCTCCATTTCACGCCTGTCCTTTACACCGTACGTGTTCATAAAATACCCACTTCAGCTCAGAACTTTGAAAACTAAAAAACCCTTGCCTGTGTTGGTATTCCGAGGCCTTCCCTGGGAAGCCCCTCAGCCCCTGAGCTGTCTACAGTCCAACAAAGAATGGTGTGGCAGCAGATAAGTAGAGACTTTTGTGCATATACTACTAATTTTTTTTTTAATCTATCCAGTTCAGAATTGAACGTAGCTTTAGGTTAGCTGAGAATTCTCCAAAGAGAGTTTTCTGCTCCTAATCACTGGATACATAGGAGTAATTCGCCTTCTCGGGGTAATTCTGGTAAGCTGAATCTGCCACTGACCAGTCCTACAGCAGTTGCATTGTTGTAGTTATCCAGGGCTTTGTGTGAGGGTGCTGCAGGATTTCCCCTGCTCACCTAGCCCTCAGCTCCTCTGTGGAAGCAGCAAAAGACCCTCCACATGACCCAGTGTGGGAAAGGGAGTCATTAATGCATAAGGGTTGGGGCTTGGTGGACCACCTAACCATCTCGCCATCTCCACCACCCCAGTGAGAACAAAACCACAGGGCTCTAAAAACAAGGACTCGCTGGCGAGTTCGTTGAGTGTTTGTTTACTGAGGTGACATGTGACCGCCACACATGGCTTTGGTTCCTTATAGGTTCCCAGAGCAGAGACTCATGTCCCTAGAAATCAGCCCTTCGGGGAGAAAAGTTTGCTTTGGCACCAGTGTGATGCAGTTATGTCCACATGTCTGAGGTCTCAGGAGTCAAGTCTGAGACAGACAGTACACATGTTCTGGCTTATGAAGAGAGGCAGAGCTGATCCTTGCCCCGTTCCCACCCCTCTTGTTTGTTTTTTTTTAGGGAAGAGAAAGAGGTAATAATGGCTTATGAAAACAGAATCTACTCATTTGGTGATATATAAAACAATCTATGAAGTCAGCAGATTTGGGCTCATTTCTAGAGGAAAGGAATATAGCACTTGTGTAGTCCACGATCTCCTTTAATCTGCTCAGTCCTGTGGAGTAGGTATGTCCTCATTTGACAAGTAAAGAAACGTGGGCTTAGAACAGTTAACTGCTGCTCAGTTAAGTAGCTGGTTCTGCAGCATGTTATTTTCCTGCCTCAGCTCTGTGTGGTGCCCAAGAACTAAGGTGGTTTACTCGACTCAGGTCAGCCCCCACACTGGAGGAGAACCTAGGGCTAGAGTCAGCAAGCCAGGAACTCTTCAGGGCTTGTTTTTAAAACTGTTGTGACAGAAACAGAAGAGGAGAGAATCTAACCAGACGACTTTTATAAAAAGCCTTTCATTTCTTCCCTCCCTATTTGAAAACCATCAGAGCGAGTTTGGCTGGAAACAACTGTGTCCAGCCATTTTCCCGTCACTCCACGTTCCAGATGTGTGACCAGAAAAGGGACTCTGCCCAACTGCAGTTGTGGGTCCCCTTGGAGTTTACATCACTTGTTTTTCAGTTCTTGGTTTTCTGTTCTCTTCTTCCAAAATCCAGCATAGACATCAGTGTAGAAACAAGTATTTTAACACCAAATTTCAAGTTCATTAGCTGCAGGTGATGGCCCCAGCCATTTTACTGTAGTCTGCTTGAGAGCTTGCTCATTAACCAGTGGCCTCCATAGCGAACATCGAGAACCCCAAAGTGGGGGTGTGCTTCTCATCTACTCCTTGCCCAGCAGGAGAAGACCAAATTTTAGGGCAGGGGTGTCCAACCTTTTGGCTCCCTGGGCCACATTGGAAGAAGAACTGTCTTGGGCCACACATAAAAATACACTAACACTAATGACAGCTGATGAGCTAAAAAAAAATCTCATAATGTTCTAAGAAAGTTTACAGATTTGTGTTAGGCCACCTGGGCTGCATGCAACCCACAGGTAGTGGGTTGAACAAGCTTGTTCCGGGGAAAGAGGGAAAGCTACATACATGTATGGTTTCATGGGCAGAGACAACCTTGTCTGCCTTTTGAGAATTAGTAAGCAGAGGGGTCTTTTCAGTTTTGAGTTCTCCTAGTGATGGAGCACTCTTCTGAGTTCACAAGTTCCACACTCATTAATGTTCAGTGGTGACCCATCACCCCTAAAATTGAGTGACAGGGGAACACCAGACATGTGCTTTGAAACAAGCTGGCTGAGCTCTTCACGTTTGGACCTGGCATATTGTATATAGAGCCCGTGCATGTGAGGGCCAGGAAACTGGGTAGGTGGAGGTAACCCTGTAGCAAATGGGAAATGGGAGACTGGGGATGCACTGCCTCACCATTGGCGTGCATATCCCTGGCCACCTCACCCCTGTCTCCCGATATGCTGCAGCTTCCACAAAAGCAGCGTCGCAGAGAAGATGGACAGGTAATGTCCCTCTCAGGCACCATGTCCAAGTCTGCCCACCCTGAACTCAGTGTGGCTTTGAGCGCTGGCCTTGGTGAGAAACCCTGAGCCAGCTTGTCTGTGGCCCAGGTCCCTTAGTGTCTGGTTTCCCTGCCCCGCATAATTTCAGCATTAGAGCTCAATGCACCTGTCCTTTTGCTTCCTCTGGAGACGTGAAATGTCCAGACCTTTCAGAACAGTGGAGTGAAGCAGTGTTACATAAGTCCAGTCCGAGGTCGGGGCCGGCCCCTCAGGCTGGCCTCCTGCTCTTACAGCTGCCACTTGGTGGGCATCGACCCTGGAGCAAGCCAAGACCTCACAGCACTTGCGAACTTTTGAGGAACAAATGGTCACTTATCTATGAGAATTGGTGACGATCAGACAGACATGGCATTCCCAGCGAACCCCCAGTCTCATCATAGGTGAGGTGCTGGTGGAAGTAACCCTGTAGCAAATGAAAATGAGAAGCTCTGGGAATGCACTGCAACACCATCAGCATGGTATCCCTGGCTACATCACCCCTGGCTCAGATCCAGCAGCTTTCCCTCCAGACTTCTTTCTGTAACTTCACCCTCAGAAAAATGCTGGCTGTGGCCTCTCCATCCTCCCGCCTGCCTGTGGGAAGGTCAGTAACAGCTTGGGGAGAAGACTGGCGAGGCGGAGAGGCAAGCCAGGCCCTGCGCAGGCCTCCCTGCCATTCTTGTCCTCAGGGAGAGGGGCGGACAGCTGCGGTTCTTCATCAGGAACCCAAGGTGGTGGGCCCAGTGGGCCCAGCAAGCAGAAGAAGCCAGACATCTGTCCCAGCCACTCGAGCTGTTAACGTATCTTCAGTGCAGAATGTTGACAGTGACTCTGTTTACTGCAAACTCATAAAGACTTCCACCATGTACAGAATGTATGTAAATTAAAGTTTTATGTGATGGAAGTTTTTACTTTTGCAATTAAAAAATGTGTTTGTTGGTTGACAACTTTACTTGGTGGTGTTCCTTAATGTCCAGTTTCCTCGTGTCCCATAATTCAGGAGACTTCTAGCCACATTCTATTCATGAGGCAGGCCTTCAGGGCTCTTGTGTGGGCCTCCCAGTCACCTGTCCACCTGTCCTTGGTCCTCTCTAAGGTTCTCACCCAGCTTTCACATGCATTCCCAGCCTCTTTTATCTCCATTCTGGCCCTCGGGTCCACAGTTGCTTCTATTCTGCTGTGTCCCATGAATTCTCAAACCCCAGTCCTGCACTTTGCCCAGAATTCAAACGAGATCCTACATGCTCTTTTCCTTCTCACCAGCTGGCTGCACGTGGCCCAGATCCCCTCAGAGTGTCACCTGACCCATGTGTGTCCTTTCACAGGAGGGTAGCCAGGCCCCCTTGCTGTCTCCCCCCAGCTGTCACCAGATTAGGGCCACTCTTGGCACTCAACTCAGTGGAGATTTGATTTGTTATTGTTTTTAAAAGATTTTTATTGTTTGAGAGAAGGTGAGAGAGAGAAGGGGGAGGGCCCAGAGCAGTCGCCATAGTTGTACATCATCAGTTGTGGCATGGTTTCATTCCACACAGGTCGATGTGGGGCCGTGTGGGGTGGGAACTGAACCGGGGACCTCCCACCTGGGAGGGGAAGACCTTTGCCACCATCCTGGCAGTAACAAGCTGTGCTGCAGTTCAGCATATGAGTTTGCACAAGCTGGGGCCGGGATTCGATCTCCGAACCTTGTGGTTGTAAGGCAAGTGTTCAACCTGCTGAGCTATCCCAGCATCCCTAATTTAAATCACTTGTATGTGCAATTTTTTGTAATTTATTTTTTGCATACAGGTTTTTATATAGTGTGAATATAACCATTTGTCATATAGTATGTAGTGTCCTGTTTTATTTTCATTACTTGCTACACCGTCTTTCCTCCACTCCTCCCCCCTTCCCTGGTCAGGTAAATGTAATATATACCATGTTTCCCCAAAAGTAAGACATCCCCCGAAAATAAGACCTACTTCATGGAACAATAAGATATCCCCTGAAAATAAGACCTAGCGCATCTTTGGGAGCACACCTTAATATAAGACACTGTCTTATTTTCGAGGAAACAGGGTAGGTGGCCATACTCTGCCATGTATCTTCCCAGTTTCCTGCGTGCTCTCTAATCATAATCCTACACCAGGTTTTTGTCATCACTTTACCGAGAATGGGATCATATAGGCAGGTTTCTTGCATTGCTTACTTAGTAACAGAGTTCTCTTTAAGCCAGCTGCTGGCAAAACTAATCCATTCTTTTTCATGGTTAATATCCCATGGTGGATATGCTCTCAGTTGAGTAAAACTGTTCTCTTGTTGATGACAAATCACATCCTGTCGTTTAATGATTATTTGGATTATAAGTCAAAAAGTCCAGTTTTTACAATACTTGTTCATGTAAACAGGTGACTGTCACCTGTTTTCAGTTCCTGTCTTTCTCAACTCCTCTGTTACACTCTACACTGACTTGTAGAAAACATCTTCCTTTCTTGGCTCCTGTGAGACTCACTCTTCCCCTTCTGAACCTCCTTTCCCAGTCCTGCCTCCTCTGTAGACTCATCTGCCTGTCTCTGGAACATTAGTCTCCCCTCTTTTCTCTCTGGAAGATCTCGACTCTGCTTTCCCTTCCACCCACGACCGGGTCACCTCCGACCTGCATGCCTGGCCCCCACTCCTCGCCAGAACTCCAGTCTTGGACATCAAGTGCCAGGACTCATGCCCACCAGTTCTCTTCTGAAGTGCCTCTAATTCACTGTGCTCAAAATGAAGGCTCCTGTCTTTTCTCTCAGCCTCTACTTCTGATCTGGACCAAGCTCTGGAGAATCCTGCGTCCTTGTCACGTACCCAGCCCCACTACTGCTGTCGCGGTTTAGAATCTCGTTTCACTCCCAGACTCTGCCAGTAATGACCCAATTTGTTTCTCATGCATGTCCCATCATCCCAATTCACCATCCATGTAGGTCCACAGGGATCTTTCTAAAGCACATGCCACCTCACGTCCTTGCTCAGCACTCCTCATTGACTCCACTGCCCAAGGGTAATTAATGAGAGTGGCTGGCCCTCCAGCCTCATTCCACTCCTTACCTTTGCTTCCTCTCCTCATCTGTGTCCTCTTCTACTGGACCAGCCATAATTCCAAGAAACATCCAGTCAGGTTTTTTTTTTCTTTTTAATTTATTGTTTTAGAGACAGAGAGAAGGGGGAGGGCCCAGAGCAGTCTCCGTAGTTGTACATCATCAGTTTTTGACATGGTTTCATTTCACACAGGTGGGTGGGGGCCACTCAGGGCTGGAACTGGGCTGGGATCCTCCTGCATGGGAGGCACGCCCCTTCGAGCCAGGGACCAAATTGGGGGGCGAGAACCAAACTGGGGGCCTCCCACATGGGAGGCACACCCCAGTTCAGCATATGGGGCTGCATGGGCCGGGACCAGGATTTGATCCTTGGTCCCTGGGGCCGCAAGGCGAGTGCCTAACCCCCTGAGCCATCCTGGCTTCCCCCAGTCTGGTTTTTCTTTTCTTTTTTTAGTTAAAAAAATTTTTTTAAAGATTGTTTGAGAGGTGAGAACAAGAGAGAGAAGGGGGAGGGCTCAGAGCAATCTCCACGGTTGTACATCATTAGTTATGGCACGGTTTCATTCCACACAAGTGAATGTGGGCTGCTTGGGGCGGGAACTGAACCCGGGGCCTCCTGAATGGGGGGCGAGAACCTTCATTGCACTGCCATCCCAGTGGTTACCAGTTGTGCCACAGTTCAGCGTATGGGATTGCATGGGCCAGGCCGGGGCCAGGCATCAAACCCCAGACCTATGATTTCAAGGCAAATGCTCAACCACTAAGCTATCCTGGCATTCCCTTAAAAAATTTAAAAAAAAAACTTTATTTTTAAGGTAATTTTAGGTTCACAGCAAAATTGAGCAGAAAGTACATAGTTCTTTTATACCCCCCTTTCCCCACCCACACACAGTCTCCCCCATTATTGGCATCCTGCCCCAGAGTGAGACGTTTGCTACAATTGATGAACTTACATGGACATGTCATCATCATCCAAAATCCATAGTTTACATTAGTGTCACTCTAGGTGGTGTTCATCCTGTGGGTTTGGGCAAATGTATCCAGCCATGTAAATTCACGCAAGATTTGAATTTTGCGTCATTTGTGCGGTAAAGTTGCCAATGAAAAAAAAAGACAGCGTGACAGCTGACAGTTCAGGGTTATTAACAATGGAGCGCTACACGAAAGAACAACGCGTTTTCATCGTTGAGCAATTAAAATTTACAATTTTTAATTATAAACCTGTGTTTTCTATCAAAATTACTTGCGTGAATTTTGGGACACCCTTTAATATGAAAAATAGAGGCTTTATGGCTGGGTGTTTTTCCGACAGCCCTCGTATCATGACATGTATCCACCACTATAATATACAGAGTAGTTGCACTGCCCTAGTAATCCTTTGTGCTCTGCCCATTCACCCCTCCCTCCCTGCTAACCCCTGGCAACCACTGATCTTTTCACTGTTTCCATAGGTTTACATTTTTCAGAATGTCATTTGGTTGGAGGCATACAGTAAGTATCCATTTCAGATTGGCTTCTTTCACTTAGTAATACGCATGTAAGTTTCCACCATGTCTTTTCATGCCTTGGTAGCTTGTTTCTTTTTAGCATTGAATGAAATATTCCATTGTCTAGATGTGCCACAGTTTATTTGTCCATTCACCCACTGAAGGACATTTTGGTTGCTTCTAAGTTTTGGCAATGATGAATAAAGCTACTGTAAGCATCCATGTGCAGTTTTTTGTATAGACAGTTTTCAACTCCTTTGGGTAAATACCCAAAGAAATGTGATTGATTGCTGAATTGTATGGGAAGAGTATGTTCAGTTTTGTAAGAAACCACCAAACTCTTCCAAAGTGGCTGTACCACTTGGCATTCCCACCAGCTATGAAAGAGAGTTCCTGTTGCTCTACAGCCTCACCAGCATTTGGTGGTGTCAGTGTTTGGGATTTGAACCTTTCTAATAGGTGTGTAGTGATACCTCATTAATTTAATTTGCATTTCCCTATGACATGTTGAATATCTTCTTATATGCTTACTTGCCATCTGTGTATCTTGAGTGAGGTGTCTGTTAGGTCTTTGGCCCATTTTGTAATCCGGTTGTTTGTTTTCTTTTTTTTTTTTTT